>JAWWTY010000027.1:15428085-15498261 GCA_035222235.1 Margarornis squamiger | reverse complement strand
CTTTTTCTTTTTCTTTTTCTTTTTCTTTTTCTTTTTCTTTTTCTTTTTCTTTTTCTTTTTCTTTTTCTTTTTCCTTTCTTCCTTCCTTTCTTCCCTTTCTTCCCTTTTCCTTTCTAAGAAATGTGACATTTGAGACACAGTAATATGAAGAACAGAGCAAATGGCACCACAATGCATTGACAGTTTTGGAAAGAAAAAATAACTTTCTAAGTCTTGGGGACAGCTTTCACTGTAAATAAAAATAAAAAAGAACAGAAATTAATGTTTGTGGTCAGTCCCCAGAAACCACACTCTCTAATGCAAACCAATTGCATTTTTACCTGAAATATATGACAGATAGCTAAGGCTCTAATGTTTTTCTCTGTTAATAAGCTCGATATGGAACAGAGCTCCTTTAGAATATGTACGGTAAAGTGGAAATGCATGCTTTGGTGACTGTTATAAAGCAGGCCAAAGATATGTCAAGTCCAATTAATGTCAATAAGGAACATCTGTATTTAGGCACCCAAGTTACTTAATGCAAACATTTCATAATTATATACTATAGCACACATGGAGCATTATGAGATGTGGTGTCCCAGTGTGAATAATATTCACATTTTTCAGATCAGTCAGCAGTCTTGGTCTGGCTTTGGCTCAGCTTGCCGTCTCCCTGTAAGAGCATTTCTTTATAATATTGAATTAAGTACAATCCACATTTTTTCTCTTATCTGTGAAATCTTGTGGTTGTGGCTTGACTGTTTTTATAAAATGAAAGATCCAAGTGCATGTAAAGCTAGGGGTTTGGGGGCTTTTTTTTTTTTTTTATTCCTGAGACATCTGGGTTTTTTCTTATATGCCTTAAGTCTGGGAAGGAAGGGTTCAAGTGGATGAAGCATAACGTGAAAGACTCCATGTCTAAAGGATTCTTCATCTCACAGGAAAAAACCAGCCAAGAAGCAGAATAGCAGGAACTGTATTCCCCACCTGAGCCATGGGATGCACTGTGAAATGACAGCTTGAAGTCTGCAGAGGGTGGAATAGATACCAGCATTTCTAGTCTGCGAATCTCAAAACTTCCTAAATACTTGTAAATCCAAAACCAGCCATGCAGCAATTGTTTAAACAAATGGAGCAGACACTGGTAACTCAGCTGCCACCCACACGTTGTTCTCTGCTGTACAGGATGGGTTTCTCGAGCTTGATGAGTCTGTGGAGATGGGGCTCTGGAGTTGTGCATTTGGGAATTTTAGTCCTCACTTTAGAGGAGCTACTAAAAAAGATGGAAAAGTCATCTGGTGCTTAATGTGAAACACATCACATGCAGCAGAACAGTCTCTGTCACTGGGAGAACTTTTGCCAGGCGTTCCCTCGAGCCACCCAAGTCCCAGGGGCCACCACTGGGGACAGAGAGGGCTGAAAATGCCGAGGTACGAGCCGGTCCAATTGATTACAGCCCAAAAACTCCCTCAGACAACTGGCAGTGAAAAGCTGACAAAGATGCCAGATTAAAACCAGACTTGTAGATAACTGTATGGCTTTACCTAACCCAGCAAGTGGAGCTTAATCCAGTCCAGGAAGGAACAGGTGTCAAAATAATATTAGAAAAAATAGAATATCTGCCATTAAGTTGCAATTTTGCCCAAGCATCAGTAACCAGTGCTTGTGTCTCCTTCATCCACACACCTTGGCAGCCTTTCCCAGCCCCACCTCATGGCCTACCAAAAGTAGAGCTACTATGAGCTAAGCTCCCACACTGTTTTTAGCAAGCTCCCATTGACACCCCACCTATTTCAAGAAACATGCAAGCCTGAATACCCACTTCCTATTCCCTATGTGTTCTGTCTTGTCTGGCTTTTTTTTCTCTTCACTTGTGCCTTTGGAATATAATCACTTCAGGGCAGGGTCTAGTCATCTCTTTGGCACTTGACCTGTACTCCCTCATGTATTTAGTGTTCAGAGCTCCTGTATGAACTTCAGCGAGATCATGCCTTGGTTTTATGTGATTAATAGTGCTAACTAATACTCAAATCAATCATGCTGGCTTGTGTTCAGGAGTGAGGAATGCATAGTCACATAAAACTTTAGCCATGTAGTTTAAAACTTCCAAAAGAGGATAGATCACCATAGGATGAGAAGTTCTAGTATTGGCTTTTTTACCTTTGACTTCAAAACCCAGTTTGCTCCTGGAAACTTTTCTAGTGTACATCTGGAAACTAAAAGTTTGGGGCAGGGAGAATTAGTCAGAAACCAGCAATCAGGACTGAAAGAGGGTCTGTACAGACCATGGTCTTTTTGCAGAGCTCAAAACAAGGCCTTAACACAAGTGATGCTAATTTGGTTTTTCATAGTAAATAATGGTAGCAAATTTTTGCTAATTCAGATGAATTTTGCATCATTCAAAGAAGAAATAAAAGGAAGTCTGTTCTGCAGTGGAGTAAGAGGAGAGGTGGTAACCCAGTGTGCTGGGCCATTCATACAAGTCTGACTGGCCATGGTATGGTGGGACCACAGAAGACACAGATATCAGCAGTGCAGGCAGCCAGGAAGAAATTTTCCAAGTCTTGACTAAGGAATCTGTTCTAAAATCTTATTAATGACTGATAGGATTGCTGTATCTTCCTCCCACGCCCCACTCAGAACCTACAAATAACAGGATTTGTGCAATTGCCCTCCTACACGCTGTTCCCTCGAACCCACCAATAAAGCCTTGAGAATAAACCAAACTTCAATGTGTGCACATTCTAATTATAAGCAGACAGAAGGAGAGCTCACATCTAAGCTGGCTGAGATCCAGGGATACCAGCAGAGGGATAAAGAGAGTGGAAGTGGGCCTCATGCCAGAAGAACGAGAGAGAGGTTTCTGACAAGTTTGAAGGGAAGAGTGATGGCAGAAAAAAATTGCACATCCTTTAGTGTCTTTGAGTGGGAGTGAAGGATAATCATGTGGCTAAGCCATAAGATTAGGAACTAGAGTGAGGTCTGGAGCCCCAGGTCTTCCGACAGAGATTTCTAATTTGACCTAGGTAAGACTTACTCCACTTGTGTAGGTGAGGAGGGAAAAAGGATTGAGGAGGACATTCTCCAAAGCACTGCTCCCCACAGGTTACATGGCAAGCTGATCTCACACCTTACCTCTGGCTTTGCCCAGCCTCGGACCGAGAAGGTCCATTCTTTTGCAGACATCCAATTCAGACTTTCATCCAAACCCAGCATATGGGGCAGATGCCCCACCAGATGGTTACCACATTCCCATGGATTCTCATATTAAATATTGGGCCAAAAAAGCTCTGTAACATGAGGTGTCCTCTGTGTCTCAGCACATCAGGCCATGGACACAGCTTCACGGGATGCCAGGACTTGTTTTGCTATCTGATAGCAATAGGGAGGGTGACTGGGAATTAATTTCAATGCTTCGAGATTCTCACTACAAACAAATCACCTGGACCAAAAAACCCAACAACAAACAGTAACAAACCTTCCCATGTCCAGGTTTATCTGCTGAGATGTAAGTTGTTTTGCTCACCTCCTATACAACTGTTTCAAGCTTTCTGCCACTGTGGTTTTTAATACCACTGTTGTTATTCTTTTTTTTTTTTTTTTTTTTTGGTAGCTATTAAAATATCCAAATAGCTTTTAAAAGTATCTCTGGGGACTTGCCCTTCCAACTCATTTATCTTAATTTCGAAGATGGAGACAAACTTCTTATTTATGTTTCAAAGATGACATGACATCAAAGAGTTTGAATATTAAATGCCTTAATTACAGATGATAGGCTGATAAAACGAGATCACCTCTGGAGTTTTATTAAACAGGAATTACAACTACATTCACAGAGATTTAGGTCTACACCAACCTAACCCCATGTATCAAAAGATTATTTTCAGAGAGGGAGAATAGCATTTTTCTCACTTATATAACTACAGCGTACAACTTCAAATTGCTCCCTTCAAAACCAACAGCTTTACCACCACTCTGAAATTATCCATCACACTGACCATGTTGCTTTACTTGCTGAGCTCTGAGTGGGGTCATAAGTTTAAGAAGACTTTTGCCACAACCAGAGTGCCACAGGCAGCATTGGGAGATTTGAGTCCTTCCCAAGGGGTCTCAGTTTTCCTTGGGCAGGTTAAGAAGAAGGTTTTATCTGCTTTTCTCTGACTGTTTTTTTACCCTCACTCAGTACAATGGTGTGCTTCCATGTAGCTGCTGAAATTGCAGGGGGACACCAGGGAAAAAGCTAATGCCAGCTCCTGAGACTGTAAACACTGGTTTTCAGTGGAGGGAACACCATGAGGAAACTTATCACAAAACCTCAGTGATTTTCCTTGGTTGTGTGGGAGTCATTAAATAAGCTGGGGAAGTGTTCCTCATTTAGGACAAAACCTTCTGTCAGGAGAGGACCGAGGAGGATTGTGTTTGTGGTGGGGTTTTGTTTTTTTTAAAATCCCAGATGTCATGCACCCATATGTAATTAGCAGAGTCCCTGTCAATATTCATGGTACACTGGATTCATCATTTGGGGGTTTGGCTTGTCCATTACTGAATAGGGTATGAAACCAGCATGTTAAAGGAGTATCCTTAGGGCAGCCAGTCTGTGTGTTTAAGAGGCTTTGATTATGTGCAAATCACTCTTTTACAGCAAAAGTACTTAGAAAATCTCCTATAGTAATTTCCATTTAGAATCTGGAGATTTCCAAGGATCCTATCCAAAACACTGTAGAACCAAGCTGGGTAACTCCCCTTCCTGGTGAGGAGGTAAGTTATAATTGTACCTCTTTTAAGTTAATTAAACTTTGGTAGAGAGACATAGTATCCATTTTTAAAATTGTGTTCAGCCTCAGATCTGTGAAAGGCCATGAGAGCAAATGTCCCACAGCACGTGCATAGCCCAGAGCTGCACAGGCAGCTCACAAACACAGAAGCACATGACAAGTAAAATCTGAAGACTCACAACATCAACAAATGTGGTTGAGTTGCCATCCTTGGAAGTTATTTAAAGACGTGTGGATGTGGCACTTGGAGACATGGTTTAGTGGTGGGTTTGGCAGTGCTGGGTTAAGAGTTGGACTTGATGTTCTTGCTCAGTGGTCTTAAAGGTTTTTTCCCATGTGATTACATGATTCTGTGATTCTGGAAAATGATTTAAAGCACAAAAGCACAGATCATAGAGGCAGTAATAGATGGCTTGAACAGCCCAATTGTTGTCAACATTTTGAGATTTGGAAATCTTCATTTTGTTTTTCCTACTTTTGGTTGAGGTCAGAAGCTGAAGTTAACTGACCTTTACTCGTGTCTGAGTATGAAATTCCCTGCTCCATTAGCATTGACCCAAAAAAGCCAAAACACTGAGGAAGTTTTTTCCTGTACTTGCTCTTTTATTCTGCACTTTACACAGTAGCATTTCAGCAACAAACTTGGATGTAATGCTTAGTTTTAACTTGCTGGTGACTAATTTTAACCACATATGATGACAACAATTACTTTCAGCACATATTAGCCCACATTTGTGAGCGTAAGAAGTTGTTATCCATTCCTTCTATTTTAAAGTAGTTATGAAGTCATCTTTCATTGATTTTTTTTCCCCTTTAAAATCCAGAAATGTTTGGGAAGGGAGTTCATCAGCATGACTGAAGCCCCAAGTTAGCAGCTCTGGGAATACTGGATGAGTTGTACCAAAACCAACATCCACAGATGACAACCACAAGTGTGTTTTCCTTCTGGTAAGAAACCGGGTTTCCAGTGTAGCCTATTTCTCTACATGCAGCACCACATTTGCATTGGATAAAGTCAGGTGGTTGCAAAGCCCTTTAAATCTGCCTGGGCACAACCATGAAAACACTCTAAGACCTTCCCTCCAAACAACTAAGCCAAGTCCTGGCTGGCTTACCAGCAGTGCACTTGGTTTTATTTTCCTTCTTGCCACAGGGTTCTTGCCCTGCAAGCTCAGCCAAAGTCTTCTTTGTCCTCAGTCCCTCTGCCATGATGAAGAAGGAGATGAGGATGGGGACCACAGGCACCCAAGGGACTAATGCTGCTCTGCCCAGTGGAGCCTGAGCTGGTGACTATTCACACTCTGTGTGGCACTGAGGCCCCTGTGCTCCCAGGAGTGGCATCTCCCAGGGACAGGCAGTGGCAAATCCCAGGAATGGCTGCCCCACTCCCCCGGCACGCTCATACCATTAAAACCCATGGCACGCTTTGCTAAAGTAAATGGCTCGAGCCTGAGTAATCCTGTTCCAATTGCAATTTGCATAATTGCCTTCTGCTTTCATATCTCCTGCAGTTCCTTTTAGGTAAAGTCTTGTTGTCTTCTTATCCAAGGTAGTTGCTTAATGCTACAACTTGCTTTAAAACAGCAACCATTTTCACCCCCCAAGCTGCATTACCAAGGGTGGGGACACACGTTCCAGTACACTTAAAAGTTAAGGTATTTTGGAAAGCAAGCACTACAAACTTGCTATATCAGGATGAACAGTAATAAATCAGGGCCAACATCTCTCCCTCACGCCTAAGGACAGCTCACAGTGCAGCTCAGAGGTGCCATCACAGCAATGTTCTGGAGGGAGCTCTAGTTTTGCTATCTTTGTCTTTGGTAACTCACACCCTGGGTTTCAGTACAGGCTGTTTACACCTGCCTGGGTAGGCAGGGGTGTCTGCCAAGGTGTGACCACAACCCTCTGGCACTGTCAGGTTGGCTGGTACCAAGATCAGCACACAAAGTCAGAGCTGAGCAGGAAGCAGGACAGGGCAGCAGAAGAGAGGTGGGGGTGAGCTGATCCAGTCACTGCAGTGACCAAACTTCATGTGGCATCCATAAAATTCTGTATGGGATGCATTTTAGGGCAATTCTGACTGCTGCCCCTTCCAGGGGTCTCTCTGAACCAAGCAGGTTCCTTGATGATGGAGATGTAATCCTCTGCTGAACTGGCATCAGATGGATCTGCTTTTTTCTTTTTTCTTTTTTTTTTTTCCAGCTGGCAACTGCTAAAGGCACAGCCACAGCATGGGCTGAAGCAGCCTGGACAGTAAAACTCCTTGAGCTGGGGTATGTCTCCCCTCTGTGCTGGCATTTGCAAAGCAAACACACCGTAAAAAAATGGTGGGACAGAGAAAAGGCTGGTGCCCTTGCTGCAGTAAACTATTTTTCATCTTTCCCATTTGTCTGGCATGGTCCTCTCACTTGAGAGGTTTGCAACAAGGCAAGAGCTTCACCTTTAAAAGGTAATGATTAAATCTGTACCGAGAGCAGGACAAGTAAAGGCATGTTTGGTGTGTTGGTCTGGGAAAACTCACGGGAGACAAATATATGAATATAAATAAATTTAAAATAATGCCATTCCTTTATAGAAAACAACAACAACAAAAAAGATGCCTGTGAGCATAAACACTCAGTTATGTGCAGGTTTTGTGCCTGCCTGGCAACTGCCAGTGCTTGGTTCTCTGTGTTGCACTCCACCTGGTTGTGCTGTTGACCATGAAGCCCCAGCCTGTGAGGTTATCTGGAAAACAGGAAATAGCTGGTGACTAATACCATCTCCATGTGAGTCAGAAATCTTGGCGACAAGAAAAAAAAGAATAAGAAAAAAAAAAAGATGAGACAGTTTCCTGGGCCAGAGAAAGGAAAGCAAGGAAATTAATTTTCCCTTTGGAGCCTTGTGTGAGGCTGTTGAATGTCCAAGACAGGTGTCACATGGCTGGCACAAGAAGCCACGAAGGACATTTGGAGCTGTATGATTATCTATTGCTTCTGGTTCAGCTAATTTGACTAATTTGTATGTAAAGAGCACCTCAATGTGTTGATTTCAACCTTCAGAACAAGTTTCTAAAGCAGGAGGGTTCGTGCCAGGCTTTATTTACCCAAGATCCCTCCAGGAGGGAAAAAAGAAAAAAAAAATAAAAGAAACAAATGCTCTTTCAAGTCCTCCTTGCTCAAGTTTTGATTAAGATTTAAGTTTCTCTTCTCTTGCCTTGTAATTTTATTTTTTTAGTTTCCTTTCTTTACAAGAAATTTTATGAGAACAGAGCTTTCTGTTTTCTGTCAGGGAAGACTCATCAGTTACCCTTTTTAGCTCTCCCATTTTGTTTTCCTACCCATTTTTCTGAATTATAAGACAAAACTTAGTAATGTAACATTGTATGAGGGAGGGACAGAGAGCCCTGAACTGTATGAATTGGGAAAATTGAGTGCTGCAGTTCTGGACTCATCTGGAGCAAACCCACAGTTTTCAGTACAATCACCCTACATCTAAGCTGTCACTTGGCTTTACTGAAATCCTCTCCCCAACAAGCTTTTCAGCTCTATTTGTAGTTCTGTCATATGCTGTATCTCATAAAGGAGATTCATAAAGCTGTTTATTAGCAGAGTCCAGGGACACTTCTGTGCTGATGAAATCTGTCTCCAGGCTGACAGTGTGGCTCTTAAAACCTCCCAGACTGAGGAGAGGAGAGGTTCCTTCCCCAGGTCTCCCAGGTTCCTTTCACAGCTTTGCCAACGATGTGGTGTGACTTAAATTAAGTCAATTAACTTTTTAGTGCGTCAGCAGTGCAGGGCATACATTTACTAAGAAGGGGGAGCATGAAGCCTCCTCCAGCAGCTTCACACAGTGCTTTAAAATACTGAGGCAGAGGCAGCAGAGAAATGCAGAGTGCTGTTTTTTCTGATTATAAAGGCAGCAAGTCGCTCTACAGGGTGCAAAGAGACATTTGACATTTGGGCTGATAGCACAGCTGTGCTGGGAGGGTCCTTGCCTGCTCTCCAGCACATTCTCCATATGAATGCAGTACACACAGCTCTCCTGCCCCATGGTGGGCCTTCAAAAGGCATGAGGAATATTCTAGGACAATGGTAGCCCTTTCCCTTAGGCTGTACAGAAGGATTGATGCACCCTTGAATCAAATGCCCTAAATACATAATTCCTTGCTGTGGTCTCAGTCCTGATTCATTTACCTCTGCAGGAGGCTCTTGGGATATCACAAAATGGAACATTACAAAATTTTATGTCCCCAGGCAGACAGCAGAGGAAGAAGAACCTCACACCATGCTTTGCCTCTGCATTATGTTCATTCTGCAGCAGCAGGTTGCAAGGCTTTGGCAGAGCAGGGTTGTGAAGAAAGGAAGAGAGAAGGACCGAGAGGGTACACTGAAAACTGCAGCTGCAATTAAATCCCAATTGCCTGATTTCAGGGCCAGTTTCAGCAGGGAAAAATCCATGCTTATATATGGCTGTCTTGAGAGCAGCTTAACTGATACACACACAAGAACTCGGGACTCTAAGAGTTAATTACTCTTGTGCTTGCATGAATGAAATGCTTGGGTTTTAATTGAGTCCAATATGTCCATGGTTTGTAATTCTTGAAGTTCATTTGAATACTTTTGACAGAGGATTTGCCTGCTGGATAGTTTTTGAGGTGATAAAGCCAGTGCTGCTCAGGTACTTGGGATGTTGTTGAGCAAAGAGCTATGACGCCATTCCTGACTTTGGAGGCAAAACTGGCAGCTGCTACATGCTGTGCTTGAGTTTGAGGCCATCAGCCACCACAGCTGAAGGAGTTTGAAATCCTGACCACTGCTGGAGAGTAAAATGAATTCCTCATGTATGTGGGCTCCAGAATTAATATTAAGATGTATTTCCTGATGCTGGCACCCATCTCCATGTGATTATTCTTATCCACAGAGAAGTGAACTGACACTTTCACTGAGGGAGTTACATCAGGAGGACATGGTCAGGGCTATCCCCAGCTCCTCCCAGGAGCAGCAACAGCCTGCACCACTAGGAAGGGTGGATGAAGGAATGGCTGTGGGGCAGCTGGTGAAAGGTCATTTCTTGTCCTCTGGTGATCCTGGGGGAGTGCCTCACACGTATCTCGGTTTTTCATTTGTCTTGCCTTCATGGCAAGCCCTTTGTAGAAGAGCAATGCCATGGCATCTGATCTCACTTCTTGCAGGCAGGAAATGCCAGAAGACGACTAGACCTCCCATTCTCACCACCCAGTGAATGACTCATGCTCACCGAGAGAAAAATAGATTTATCTGGATGCTCATGGAATCACACTGCACAATCAAAACAGAAATGGGAGGCCTGACCCACCTACCCCACTGTAAGTAATCATAAGCCCATTGAAATCAATTAAGTTAAATATATCAAATTAAGATGAGGCCCGAAGTCAGGAATCTGAGATACTTATACCTAAACCACTCCAAGGCTTTTAATGCAGGAGATTTTCCAACTTCAGAAAACTATAGGTTTCTTATCATTGCTGTCAAGGACCTACTCAGGCTTGCAGAATAAGTCTTTAAAAAGCTCCTGCTTATCGTAAACCTCTCTGCACTGCTTCTGTAGTGGGTGAAAGGCCCGAGACTGAATATCCTCAGGGCAAAAAGTATATACTTTATGGAAAAACAGCACTTAATTAAAAGTGCAAAAATCTGTTTTAAAGTATATACTTTATACACTTTACAGGACTGTAAGAAATTAATAATTAATTATTATAAAAGGAAGGATTTGGAAATTTCCTTTTTATTTTTGTCACTTGTTTACCTTTAAGAACTTGATCGTGACATACTTCACACAAGGCAGGGTCGCAGATGCTTTAACCACACAGGGAGAAATCCAAGTCCCTCTGAAGTCAGTGGGAACTTTGCCATTGAAAGTCAACAGTTTTAGCAAGCCAACCGACCAGAAAACCCCAGATCTAAATGGCTCAATGTATTTAGCTCTGTCAATATGTTCAGCACCAGTCTTGGTTGGAAAATGCTTTATTGTGCCATGGAAATTTATAATGAGAAAAAGGGTGGGAGGGGAAAGGCTTGTTGTTGCCAGCTCAGTCCTTGATGGAAAGGTTTTCTCTAGCCTTCCTCTGTGGTGAAGGGAGAGAGAAGACCCAGTAAGGGGCCTGGCAGAGTCAGACACAGTAATTCAGTCCCATAGAGTAAGACTTTCAGAAATTTTCTGAAATAAGATTTTGACATTCAGTTTCCACAAGCTCTAACTCAAAGGCAGGATGGTATATCCCATTCTCACTTTGCAAGTGGCATTCCTGAATTCCATAACATGGGAAGAAAGTTACTTCTCTGGGCAAATAAATGAGTGAGATTTTTGTCCTGGATTTACAGAGCAGCGGGAAGCATGAGGCTGGGGAAAGCAGAGGGAACTCCAACAAGAGGGGAAAAAAGGAAAAGAGAACAGTCAGGAACAGAGTCATGGTTAGACACTGAAAAGTAAGCGAAAAGATTTAACAGGAATCCAGCTAATGGTGGGGCAGCATGTAGGGAGCTCTGGAAATAAAGAAAGACTGTGTAGAAGTATGAGCCTAAAATGGGCATTCTGGAGTGGAGTAAAAAAAAAGAATGTAAGGCTTTAATGTAAAGCAAAAATACTTTCTGCATGAAAGCAAGTGTTTTCATTAGAGAAACTGCCAGACCCTTGGCTAGAAAAAGAAAAGAGAGGAAGAGCATAAAGATAGTTGAAAACAGCAAAAAAACACCAAACCCAGCACTGAAGGAAGAGGAAGAAACACAGGAGATGAAAAAGTCTTTAGTAAGGATGAGTGCAAACAAGCATACACAGGAGATACTTTAAAATCAACTGTAAAATACTCCACATGCCTTTATCTTGAAATCCCAAATATTCCTGGAGAAAGCGGGTTACCACCAAAAAGACCAGCTGCAGTTTTAAAAAGCACGTTCTCCATATTGCTCAGGGTGGGACATGCTTCCTATTTGCCTAACTTTTAGCTTGCTGGCCAACATAGAATGGGAAAAGCAGAATTTCCTTTTGGCCCAGTTTTCCTTGAAGCCTGGGAGCTGAATTCCACTTCTGACTTTGAATCATTGAGACTTGCTGTTGGACTACAGTCAAGTCACATCCCTCACCTCCCTGTGATTCAAGAAGCCTGGCTTTTAAGGGAAAAAATATGCAGAAACAGCCCGTAAAGGCAGGCTCTGGATCCAAGATGAGTTGCTATGGATTAACAGAATAAAAGTGTGGAAGTCTGTGAAGCAAATTTCACAAAAAGAGGAATGTGGTTCAGCCCCTCTAGTCAGTTTGAGCATTGTCCCCTTCCTGTGCTTTTGGAGATATTTCCACTGTCTCGTAAGAGGGTTTGGTGCCAAAACAGACTGTGGTAATGGTGTGTGAAGATGTGTGAATGCATCCAACTGCCAACCTGGAACCAGCTCATTACCTAAATGGGTCTGGTGTCTGGTGGCAAACTGGGTAGATGCTTCTCCCACCTTGTAAATTCTTTGCATAATAGAGGAAATAAACCCCATTGTTTTTATGAACTCGTAATTAACTAATGTAAATGGGATTCCAATAGGTTCATTATATCCAGTGGGAGTGTGGCAGTGGTGGTTAGTGCAGCCGGCCTGATCCTGACCTGCCAGGTGACTTGGAGCAAGATGTGTCACTGTCTGCCTCTGTTTCTCCATCTGTGGAGTAGGGACAATGTCTCCACCTTGCTCATGACAAATCATGCAAAACTTCACTAATTGTTTCTTGCAACACTATTTGAGTGCTTGGATGAAAGCTGTTGGGGGGGGTCATGAATCACAGTTGGTCACATACCACTTTTTCATGGTTTTTCAGGAAATTTCAGCATTCTGGGCACAGGGTGGCAGTCACCTGACATCTCCAGGTTGTCCTTCAACTAAGATACACACAGTGACTATCAAGCAACCCTTCAAACCCTTCTCTCTCGAGGGACAGAGAATCCCTGTGCATTTGTATGTGTCTTTATTTAATGAAGCAATTATGCGTGCTAAAGACATTCTTCGAGAAACATCCTATCTAAAGTTTCCCACCATTCTTGCACTGGTAGTTTTCCCCCTTCCCTCCTCCTTTCCCTTATTAATTTATGAAGCAGCTAATTATGATCCCTCCAGGCTAAATAACTGTGCAGTTAGAGATGCACTAGATGAGTGGGTATGGCAAGGCAATGCAGAGCATTTTTCTCTTCGCCTATTACATGTATTGTTTTAGGTAATTAACATCCACTTTGTAGTGGCAACACAGACGCCTTGCTGTCTGTACAGCTTCTTGGCTCAGATCCTTTCAAATACTCCCTGGTACACTCCTTGCAAAACCATGTGAAGTGTTATATAATTCTCTAGGTTGAAAGGCAATTGTGTACATCCAGGTTATTAAGGGGATCTGTATATGTGTACAAAGCCAATATTTCAGGCCTTATCCGAGGTACCTTCAGCTTATGATCAGTTCAAATGACTAAAAGTATTCAGTAAAACCCAGGGAGACTTTCCCCCTTCCTCTTTTGCCTGTCCCTCCAGTAGTTTCAAGTTTATACCTAGAAACACCTAGGAAAATGCTGTTTCAGAACAATGCTTGCTGCTTTGTTGTATTATGAATATTTTCTGTGTGCTCAGCATTGGACAGCAAAAACCCCAAAGACTGTCCCCATCTGATAGACATTTCCCTCACCTGGCAAATTAAGAAATATAAAAACTAGTCTGAACTTGGAGATTTAACTCAGTGTTCTTGTTTCTGCTGCTCCCCAACTTTGATTTAGTGTTTTATTTAGTGTTCATGTGAAAGCTTTGGAAGAGGAGAGTGGAGGGATTACCTGAGTGGGAATGGAAAGCCACGCATGGAGCAAGGTCAGAATTGTGCTAAGCTGTGAAAGAGTTTAAATGCCAGAAAAGTCAGGATGAAGACAGTTCTGGAGGGCTTAAGATGTCCAGTATTACTGTTACCAAGGAACACTCAGGTACTTTGGAATAAACAGTATCTGGGACAGGAAAAATTTATGGATGACTACTGAATAAGATTATTATTATTATTGATGGGGTCTGTATGCCTCTCTTGCACTTGCAGGCTTTTCACAGTCCACTGTTTGAGAAAATTAGTGTTGTCTCTAAGTTGAGTGAGTACCCAGAAGTGCAATGAAAAGCCAGTTTGAAGGAAGGATCTCTCGCTGCTTTTTGTTGTACAAACTCCTGTTTTCACTTGACTGCTGTTTGGTATCTGCAGAGAAATCTGAGCAGCTCCTCTTGGCTCAAATTTACCTTTGTGAGTTAGTGTACAGAGAAGGATGTAGACCAAAACTCTAGCCCAGAATTAGCTTAATGAAAGCAGCAAATCTAGTCATTTTTTCCCTTCCCTCTCCCTACCAATCAATAGTGTGTGTCAGCCTGGTTGCTCATATAGAATCAGATAGGCTGTCTAGAGTGTGGGCTGGTGCTTTGCAAGTTTAATTGCACAACTTTCTTCACAGCTTCTCAGCTGGTGACCTGAGCAGCCGCAGCATTAGAGCCCAAGCAGGGCCAGCCAGTTCCAGTGTGGGATGTCAATGGGGCCAGCTGGAGTGGAGGATCTTGCCCAGCAGGTGGAAGGATAGACACCACTGAGTCAGGACAGAACGTCAGCCCCACTCCCACCTGGGACTTCTCTGATGCCCTCCATACCTGCTCAACACCTTCCTCTCCAGCTTGTCACCTGTGCATGAACCCTGTGTTTTGATTTGGATGAAAAAATGCTCATCAGCATTTTTAAGACTTGTGGGTATCATCTGCTACTCATCCTTGTAAGATAGAAATCCATCCCCTCCCAACAGATATGGAATTATTAATTGCTGCTGTAAATCAGCAGAGTGTGCTGTAAGCCAGCCATGACAAATATCTTGGGGAGCAACTATGCAAACAAGATGGCTGATAAAAACAGAGGAAAGAATACATGTTAAGCTGTAGAATGGAAAAAGAGGAATCCTTTTTTTTTTTTTTTCCCCAAAGGAAAACAGCACCAATAGGCAATTTCAAAATAAGAATTTATAGCCTTTCTTTATTACCTTTGTTAGTGTAAATTGTGAATGTTTGGCTTGATGAGTTTTACCAAAAGCAATGGAAGGACCAGTGGAAAATGTGAATAATATGGCAAAGTGAGTACCCCACAGCTAAAAATGGGCAAAAACTGGGAAGGGCAGAAGATAAGAGCACTATAATGTTTTCAAGACAAGCTGCATCAAACTGGGCAAGGGGGAATAAAAGATCTCCACAAAGACTGTTAGAAATGAACTGGGCTGGGGTCCATGGGAGAATGGAGAAACAAATAAAAGATGTAATCCAAGTCAGGACTATTGGGCAGGAGTGGAACTGGAGCAGTTTTTGGCCGAATTACACCCGCAGGAGGTGCTAGATGTGGCTACAGGACACACAGACAGGTTCCTACAGTGCAGTGGGAGAACTACAATGGAGAAACCAAAGTAGCTGCAGTCCACAGTGAGGGTTGCTCAAGCCAATGCTATTATTAGGTACTCTCATTCACAAGCCTCAAATTCACTAACAAATTATTTTTTAAAAAATATATCCTCTCCATCTGTTTTTCCAGCTTTTATACCAAAATTCTAATTTAAGACATTAACTAAAATGGAAAAAAGATTTTCCTTTCATTAACTTTGAGTGTATCCAATTTATGTTTCATATGTTTCCATTTTTTTTTTCTTCCTGAAGGGTTTGTTTTCTGAAGCACAATGGAAACACCACACTTATTTTCTTTTTGAAAGCCTTTCGGAGACTTTAGAGGGTGTACCTACATTTTATGAACCTGTCAATGACTCTGGTCACCTTCCAAGTCCCCTGGGGCAGGTAAATGTTAAGCAACTGAAGCTACCTAGGAGAGGCACCATTATGATCCAGGGCTATCCAGACCTTAATTATGTTTCTTAGTGCCGACACCTGCCAGTAAATATAGAGTATTCAAAAGCCCTTAGAAAAGGATGCACCAGTTGTGTTTATCTTTGTAGTGAAACATTTCTATTTGTTCTTCTTAGAAGTAGCTAGTGGTTCAAAATGGACATTTAGCAGCCTTTCATAAACACACTTTTTCCCCGGTGCACATGAAAGTGCCGTTCTGCATGTTTGATGTTCTGAGAGCTCTTGGTTTGGCAGGCACCAGGTCTGGCTTGTGATATCCTTCAGCCACAAACAGCTGGAGGCAGAGAGCAAATCCTGGGGAATAGTCACCACGGGCTATTCACATGTTCTGCCCTCAGTATCTGCTACTGGACACTGCAAGTCTCCAATTTCCCCTGGTGCAGCCGTGCTCGTGTTACCTGTGCCCAGATCACTGCAAAG
Organism: Margarornis squamiger; assembly: GCA_035222235.1. Lineage (NCBI taxonomy): Eukaryota > Metazoa > Chordata > Aves > Passeriformes > Furnariidae > Margarornis > Margarornis squamiger. The sequence goes on along the minus strand of JAWWTY010000027.1, from coordinate 15,482,195 downwards.
CGTGTCAGGGGATTATGTGGAACTCTGAGAGTTTACAGAAGGCACTGACAGCTCTGCCAGTTGCAAGTCATGCAGCCATCCCAGCACCATGCCAAGAAAAGCATTTTACAGAGTATCATGCATTCCCTCGACTCTGTAGCTCACAGATTAGAATTAATGCTTTGTAGTGTTATGTAAAAAAGCTCAGTGTCTCTTGTCTAGAAGACTAAAAATAGGTTGGCAGTAAGAAAAGGGACAATAATTGCCAAATTAAATCAATATAATTTTTAATCAGAGTACAGAATAAATGATACCATTTTAGACTGCTCTATAAAAAATGTTCCACAAACTTTTATAAGGAAACAAACACAATTCCATTGGCTGGATTTTTCCTGTATGTTCAGAAATTTTATTTTATTTACTAATGTAAATACATTCCGTTCCCATACTCAGGTAATCAGTCCAACATATATATTGATATAAGAACAGCAAACTTTTCATTAAAATTAAAACTGCCTCTTTGCAATGGGTAATGATGATTTATGCAAAAAGCTTACTTTGTGGGAAAATGAAGCTTTGTGGGTTTACATTTCATGTATTTGTTCTCTTCAAATTATGAATAACTGCTGTTTCCTTGAACTAAGTTACTGCTGCAGGGATATGAGGATATTCTCCTGAGGGCCAAATCTTCTGCTATTGTCATCGCCCCATCAATATTGGGTTGTCCTGAACTCAATAGAACTCCATAACCTTATACAGAGAGTTCCTCCTAAAACAGAGATGAACATAAGATGGCAGACCTTCTTTTTGAAGATTCTTTTGCTGTTTCTTCCATTTTGAAGGTAGTTTCCTCTAATGTTGTGCTCACAGACCTGATATGCCTGTGTGTATCATTTCATGCAAACCTGAAGGAATGCCAGTTTGAGATCAATTTTGTAAAATTAACGCTGGCCTAGCACAGAAACTGCATTGTCTGTGAGTTTGACAAGGGTTTCTTGCTGAAATTATTTACAGTAAGAGAGCAATACTATAGCCACGTTGATCATGTTCAGATTGCACTGTTCTTCACAGTTTTAACATCCTGCATTTCTAAGACACCACCGAAACCCTCCCGGGTGTTTTGGAGCTTGCTTCCCTGTGCCTTATTGCCAGTATAATAAAGGGGATATTTTCTCAAGGCGCAAGAGGAGTTCACACACCATTTATTGCACATATTACGCAGCTGCAAGAACTGAACTTCCTCTTAAGCTGTTTGGAGACCACACTGACCCTGGTTTACAGAAACCTGTAGGAATTTAGCTAATTTGTGTTTCCAGAGTTGAAACTTCAGAGTTCACAGAGTCGCAGAATATCCTGAGTTGGAAGAGACCGACAAGGATCATCACAGTCCAACTCCTGGCCCTGCACAGGACACCCCAAGACCCCCTCCATGTGCCTGTGGTGTTATTCACGCCAAATCTCATACACAGCTCAGGAACTGGCTCCAAAACTCTACGTGTTCTCGTTAAATTTGCAAGAATTTTGCCAAACCTGGGGTGAGTTTCTGCATTGCAGTACAGTTGTTTAGTTGCGTGAAACCTAAGTGGCACTATGGGGCTTCATGATGAAAAATGCATCCAAGGCAGTGCCACAGTGTAAGATGAGGAGGTTATTTCCTCATCCCCACACAAACACACTCCTCGTAAAATGTAGTAGAGTGGTACAAACCCTCCTCCAAGCTTACACAAAGAACACACTGGACAAAATAGCTTTTTATCTAAGCTCTGTGGGCCACGTATATGAAACAAAGTTGCCAAACACAAATTAATGTGTAATTATTTTTCTTGCCTGAATCACTTTCTTTCATGTGTCATAACATGCAGAGTAAATAGCACCACACCTTTTTACTTTAATTGTGGTAATCTGATCTCTCAGCCACAAGAAAGCCTTCTCTAATGCCTTCTTTAGAATGGACTTTCAAGGCAAAGCAAGAGCAGTAACTGTAATAATCACTTCTTCTTTTCTTCTGCAGTCAAAATGCAGGGGGTTGTTAAACTAATCAAGAGCCAGGACCACACGGCAAAAAATAAATGCCCTAAAAGACAAACAGAGGTAAATGTTTGACAGGTAATTTAAGGTGATGGTGGGATTATTTTTTTTTTTTTTTTTCTGATTTGCCTGTGACTAATTATTTACTAGGTAAACATAAGGCTGTCTGGCTTTATGGTAATATTATAATGGGAACCATCTTATATCATTCATCTGCTGAGATTGTCTCAGAGTTTTGAACTTAATAGTGGCAGGTGTCATCTCAGTTCGATCATCAAGGATCTCCTGTGCCCAGAGGATCATTAAGACAAATAGAATTTCATTAACTGGGTTTAGCCCATGTTTTGCATTAAGTCCTTGGAAAAGAAAAGAGGCAGAGATTTACTCCAGAGCAGAAAGTCTCTTTTACTATTTGGAAAAACAACTCATTTTCTCCTGTATTCTATCACCTTCATTCCCCAACTAGTCACAGTTTAGGAATAAAAAACTACATCCAAAACTGATTTTATGAAAAAAACGGGTGGAGAACATAAAAAAGAGCTGCCCATCCAGCTGCTTTTAGGCCCTAATACTCACTGAGGTGAAAGAAAGTCTTCTCAGAGATTTTGGTGACTGCTGGATCAGTTACAAGCCTGGGTTGCCTCTACAGGTGTTGGGGGAAGGTGGGCACCAGCTGTAGCAGTCGGTGCAGCCCTGAGCCAGCACGATGGAGGAGATGGCCTGGGACAGAATTCAAACTGAATGCTTCAAGGTGAAAGACCTCACTGGCCTCCTCTGCCAGTTCCACTAAAATCCCTGACTTCTGCTGCGGTGAAAAATGGTAGGAAGCAGTAATTGAGACTGAGTGCAATAATCTGCTACTTGAAGCCAAGTAAAGTAGCCCTGTAATTCACCCCTTGTGCTGGTGAGCAGGGAGAAACCTTACACCCTGTCTGGGTTACCCACATGCATAGCACTGCTCTTGAGCCTACTGGAAAGGCCATTCACAATTTTCTATTAACAGTGTCCTATAGCCTGTTATTTCTAGTACTACTTCAGGCTTTAAATCCCATCAGTGTCATTCCACCATGTGAAGTGCTGAGTCTCTCCCCAAGGGTCTCTGCTGTCCTGGGCACCAGTCCTACTCCACATGACATGAATTCAAAGAGGTCATAGCAGCTGTACATTGCAGACCCTCTTCTGTATTTTGAGACACTGAGGATTTTTCTTGCAGTAAACAAATCTGGTAGAGCCTTAGACCATCCATACATCTTTTGGGTTTCCTATGCTCCTTATAGCTCCTTGGTGGAGCTCTGCTGCCAAAGGCTCTTGTTGACCTTCTGTTTAGGTTGAGTCTAATTACCCACTTGCTGCCTTTCCTAGGTTTGTTGCTAACTAGTTACAATGAGAGCAATGCAAGTCATCACATGCTGTTTTAAGCGGGTTTCTTGATTTCTGTCTAACATTACTTGCTGCCAGAATCCAAGGAGCTCATTTGAGCTCATTATCCCTTCTGTACCCACTACTCTTGCCCAGCAGAAGGAAATGACCAGCAGTTAGCTGTTAAATTTTCTAGGAAGAGTTCTGGGAAACCATGAGCTATATACACTAATCTACCCTATAATATACTTGGGGCTAACCTATTTAACTGATTAAGTGTCAGTTCATTTATCTTTATATCATTTCTGTACTAACAACATCACTGAAGTCACAAAGACCTTAGAAATACCTTATCAAACTCTTTGATGTCAGATTTACCCAACTTAACAAGCGGCTTAACCAAACATCCTCATCACCCAATGCCAAAACATCCTCCTCACCCAGTCTAAACACATTCTGCTCACACAAATTAAAGTATGACAAGGCCTTACTCCCTTATTACCTAACTGATAAAAAGGCCTCCTTCTGTGTCAGAAGCAGTGTGTTAGATGTAGTATCCTGCTCCTGTTTCTACTGAAGATCCCTCTATTAAAGGTTGCACTTGTACAGCTCCCCAAAAGATCCACATAGTCAATAATCCCCATAGTAGATAGCATTGTCTACATCTTCTGCTCTTTCATGACAGTTAACATGGAAAAAAAAAAAGAGAGAAACCAAAAAAATAATTTGTTTCTCCTAATAAGAATCCTTATATTTGCAGATAACTTGCTTGGTGGTTTAATTGTCCCAGGATGGACATTGAGTCTGTTTGCTGAGGGCAAAATCACTTCTGTGTTAACCAAATGCAATTGGTTGTTCCTATTTACCTCAAAAACTTTATCAGCAAGTGTTGCAAGAGGCAGCATTTGATAGAATTAAAAAGGGTGGCATTAGAAGTCTACAGATGGAGCTGCTGTAGCACCAAATCCCACCACACTGGGTCTTGCTAATGCGGTGCTTCTCTTTCCTTTACGGGTGAACCATCCACCCACAGAACTGCACCCAGCATGGGATGACTTATAATAAGAGTCTCTTTCATCTAAACTAATCAAAGCCATTAGTTTACAGGAATGAGTGTTGGGAGAGATGCCTACACCCTTTACGTGAGAGCAAGATGTTGTAGAGTCAAACAGGATGGAGGCACCATATAAACATTTAAGCAAATAAAAAAGCTGTGAGGAAAACAAGAGGAGCTATAAACTATAACCACCCAGAGGGCAGGTGGAACTTTTGCAATGAAAATTTGTGTGGCTCCTTCTATGCTTTCCTGTGTTTTGAGAAGAGTTGAGCTATTGAGCAAAACGATTTAACTCGTTGGAGCTGCATCAAGCTGCAAAATATTTTCAAAGTTTGTCTGGTCTCCTCACAGCTTGGTGCAGGTGTGAAAGGGGGCTGAGTCCACAATAGGCACAATGTTCTCCTGCTTTCTATTTTTTTAACATTTAGAACCTTCACACCCTCCAGGAGTAGCATCAGAAAGGATGACAGTGGTGAAATAAGCAAATAGATCATCACTGTAAGGTAGTTTCACTATTGGACAACCAACTTTTCTAATTAGATGAGGAGGCCAAATACAAATATATATGGTTTCAGGTCTATCTCTAGCAACAATTGTAGCAGAAAGAACCAAAAAAAATAGGCAGCAAAGTGAAATACGGAAGAAAAATTTATATACAGTACCTACATATTAAAAATGTTCTTTCTAAAGGGCATGCACTCATAGCATTTCTGTTACATGGCTGTGGCCTTCTGCATTATAGAGCTTGATTTTTTATTTTAAATTAATATGTATAAAATATATTTACAAACTATGTAAATAATCTCATCTCCAGCCAATCCAGGTGATTGAAATGCACATATCTCCCATAGATTATTCCAAACTGGTGCAAATTTTGCCTTGAGTCATAGTCATAGCAGAGAAGCAATTGCTTCACACATCTCAGCTACCACACATTTATATCTGTGAGCAAGTGGTTAAGTATTGAAAGATTATTTTGGTTAAAAAAAAGTCTGTGAAACTTGGTGATTTTTTAATGTTGGTAGATTTTAAGCACTCAACCATTCAAGTGCCCAGATTAAGTGACATCCTTTATCATTGGGACAGGAATCCTTGGTGCCTTGTAAACTGTAGCTGCAAGATGAGGCACTTACACATTTTACAGTGGAGTAAAAAAAAATATATTCTTGCAGTAAAAGACTCATCTACTATGAATTAAGGCTGTAGGATTAATCCTTAAAATTTATTCTCTGCTAGATAAATAGTCATGGGCCAATGCCAAGAAAGACAATGAATACAATTAAGAAAAGAAAAACAAAATATTGCTTTATCTTGTTTGTGTTATTCAGAAGTTAAAAGGTTTAGACTAACAGAAACCTCTCAGTGATTTAAAGTGATACCTCCTGTCGGGTTTTACTGTGCTCTCTGCCTTCCTCTGCTTGGCTTTCCCAGACAGGCAGCCTGTATGACTCCCACAGCTACTGGGGCTGTTGGAGAGTGACAGATCTGGCGCTGCACCACTCCAGGTTCCTCCTGAGACTTCTTTAAAGGCTGTACAAGCATAGACAAGGTGCAGAGGAAATTGCTTCTAGGTACAGGGGATTTCCTTAGATCAGTAATGAGGAATTAGATCTTCCCCATTCTCTGACAAGAAACGTCAGGGGGAAGAAAAATGTCCCCACCCATTACCAAATGCCTCCCTCACTTCCTAGGAACCTGAAGTGATTTTCCAGAAGTTCTCCTCACAGCTGCCAAATCTCATTTCTGTTGGGTAAGTATTTACTGCAAGCTCAAGACAGGCTCCTACCAGAGTTTTTTCCACCCCACCCTTCCACCGTGCATATACATAACAAGGCAGTTATTCACAAGCTGTGCACAAGATGAGATGGAAACTCTTGAAGCTGTAGATGGGATTCAGACAGGCTGGGGAATGTGGCAGCTTAGGAAGGAAGTTGGCCAAGAGCTTAGGACATAAACGTCTTGCAGAAGTTGTTCTGTTGCCTGTTGTTCTGGTGGCTTATTTTTAGACTGGTGTGGTACCAAAGGCATCCTGTTGTCCTAGTTCCCTCCAGGGATGGAGGATGAGCTCTGCAGGGCACAGCTTTACCTAATAAGCTGGACTGGAAAGCACTAACTTGAACATTAGCACAAACCGCTAATGGTGCTCTCTTTTTGGGGGGAATAGATCCCATTTCTCCAAATCCAAATAGATCAAGTGGAGTGCTGAACAGTCATGAAGCTCTACCAGTCCCAGCATCCAAGATGGCTTGCTTTGAGTCAGTTTGAGCACTTCTATTTAAAATTATTTTGTATCATATCTGAACAGGAAGCTCTGCATTTATTAGAAGGAATAAAATAAAGACAACTGGGAGAAGGGCATACTGTATACAACTCATCCTTTGGATCAAGGCATATAAACCTCCAAACTGCACAAAGTCAATTTTTGAAATAAGACAATCCCAAAATGTTCAAAAAATAACTCCTGAGATGTGTATACACAGACCTAGGCAAATCAACATCTCTTTGCAAGACAATAGTACCAGAGAAAGAAGGCTGGAGGTGAGGGCCGTCTGCTCAGAACCCTGGTCTCAGAGGGTTAAAAGCCACATGTGGGATCCATTTTCATGTTTCCTCATTCTTATAATCCTTCTCTTTCTCACCTCGTGCTTGTTTTTACTGTAAGAACGCAAGACTGATTTTGTCTTTGATCTCAGCTGCGGCTTCGAGGTGCTGTAAATGCATAATAATTATGTCATCATCAGTCTCTTGCCCCATGTATTCTTGGGGATATAATGTACCAACAGTAGCATTCCTCCACGTGAAAAGATCAGACTGGAGATTATCTGTCTCTCACTAAGGCACAGACTTCTTTTGAGACCTTCAGTCCTAGTACTACCTCTTCTGATACCCTCACAGTCTTTGTGCCACACTTCTCACTCAGCTGGACAGGATTCTTAGCTCAGGTATTAAAGGAACATTGGCAGCTGCTTCTCCTATCTTCTTCCAATTATCATATGAGGAGCCAAAGAACAAGCTGAAAGCTATTTCCTATACTAAGACAAGAGTGAGGAAGGTCTGATGCTGGAGGACATGAAAAAGAACTCTTTAGAAATAAATCAAAGTAAGTTCTTAAATAATAGCACTGAGAAGAGACTGGAAGCAGGAATCCTTGCAGGTCTGCAAATCACTTCCCCAAACAGTGAAATTCAAGCTGAGATTCCTGTAACTTCATTAACTTGAGCAGGGACAGGGTATGTGGCTACACACATCTGCCCATTTTCTCTCCTTGCCTGTCACAGTCCTGCCCATGATCCTTTCTTCATTTTGCCAGCTTTATAATTCCTTTGTCTCACTTGCTTTTTTCAGTCACATTCTAGTTAGAATATAGCCATGCACTGAGCTCTGTGCTTGAACCTAGGACAGACAATGGTTGAGTGACCAGAAAAGACTATATGGGCAAGGAAATCTTTGGTCTCACACTCTGTTTTGCAGGATGTACCTGTTTGATTAGTTATAGCTTGATTTCAAGTCTGAGTTAAAATTTCCGTACTTAATCCACCTCTCCTTTTGGGGACCTACCAGGGTTTCTTCCTATGTCCTACTTCTCTCAAGTTATATTCCACTTTGGTTCTGACTTTAGTCAAATCTTTCCCTGCAAATTCCCCCATTCCTAGATGCCAGTATTTTGGATATTCCTTAATAGCTTGCTTGGGTATCACTGATTTCATTTATAATCTACGCAGTTATGACAGTCAAAAATCAGTCCACATCAGCAGTACTAAGATGTCATGGGAAAAGGCCAGGAAATCCAACAAAGCTCAACTTCTTTTCCTGACATGCAATAAAACCATTGCTCTTCAAAAATTGGTGTAAGCAACTTGTTAACCGTTGGACTAAAAAAGGCTCAGTGTCAGAGTGAGCTTTGAAGGTCATCAAGCACATCAGCAGGGCTGTGAGAAGATCCAGTGACCTGCATGGAAATGAAAGTCCTCCCCCAGCTCATGGACATAACATCAGTGTTCAGCTATGTACCTGTACCTAGAGATAAAGGGCTGATTCATTCTGGTCAGCCTGAATCCCATGAGGAAGCTCATCTGGGATCATTCAATACCGTGTGTCAGGAAGGTGCACAGGCAGTGCCTCTCCCCTGTCAGTGAAGCAGATACACAACCCCGGGGCAATGCTCCATTCAGCACCCAACTAATTTGTCTTCAGCATGTCATCAGAATCCCACACTTTAAGCTCAGTCCTGGTTTGTCATCGCTGGAGATTGCTCAAGTGCTATTCTGGTTCATGAGAAAAATAGCAGTTCAAGCATTTTGTCAGTTCAGGTTTGCTTCAATAGACTCGTGAGCCAGAGGCATCCCCTTTTAAAGGGGAACATGATCATTTCATTTACACTTGCCCTTTTCCTATGCCATCCCTTGGTATCTGCTGTTAGGGACAGGACCCTAAGCTAGACAGCTCCTTGGCCTGACCCAGAGAGTGTTCACCTTTCTTAAGCCTGTTTATTCCTTCCCCTTCTTGCTGACCTCGGTTTGGGGTAAGTGCATCTTGCAGTAAGGAAGTTGACAGAAGTGCCTGTATAGGTTCCAAGAAGTCTAAGAAAAGATAGGTGCGTTAATTTATTTTTGATACTTTTGGGTGGAGCCCTCCTACTCATGGCAAGCTGCCATTGGATCACAAACATGCTCTACTTTTGCTTCAGAGCCTCCTTCCCTCTCCCCCAGGTTTGGCTCAATATGATTCCCACTGCAGATGTCTTTGAAAATGTTCAAGCTGTCATTGGTAGATGGAAAAGTAGATGCACAGCATGTGACCCCTTTGTGAAGAAACTGTCTCTCTGCTATAACATACTCTCAGATCTTGTTATTATTCTCTGTGGTGGTGCAATTTTGTTTCTTTTTTTGGAAATCATCCCTACAGACTAGTTGTGATTAAATGTCTGATGTTTAAAGCTTCCATGAGCCTTTTAAGTCCTGTTTTGCAGTTTGGGCTTTAGGCCTGGGAGGTCTACAGTTCAAATCTCAGCACATTCCTCGCTGCTGTTTTTAATTATGATTTGATATGGACATTATTGCTGCAGGGATCTCTCTCACACTTCAGAACACACAGTTTACTAAAAGTCAAGAGACGCCAATCAAATTGGATCCTAGTTCAAAAGAACAAGGCCTGTAGCGGCTTCATTTTCTGCCCATATAAGTATTTGGTTGATGTTTAGAAGTGACATACCGAGGGGAGGGAGGAAAAATGAAAAAACCAAAGGGGCAACCCCAAACCAAAAGGCTCCCAGTGGGGTGAGATATGCTTACTCCTGGATCACCTAGGGAAGAACTTTGCAAACTCAATAGTCTGCCCCTCCTTGTCTCCCTTTCTCATATAGCTGTAACATAATATGGCACTATTGCACCTTCCTTTCCACAAGGCCTTCAGATTGGAACTCGGTCTGGGGAAATAAGGGAAGGGAAAATAAGCTAGCTTGTTTAAACTTTGTGAAATCAATCAATTCTGTGACCAGGAGAATGCATTCTCCCTTCATATCCTCAGCTCTGACAATCTACTTGGCAGAGATCAAGGCCTCCTTCGTCTGAGCATTATCTCTCCCTGCAGCCGATACAGGAGCAGAGCTTCCAACAGAGTAGTGACAGTCCCCAGTCTCATGGCTGCTCACAGCGGCTCTGCCAAACCCTAGCTCTGGCTGGCTATGGAGTCTCAGTTATTTTCCTAAATGCCCACATCTCCATGCCAGCTCTCCCTGCCTTTAATACAGAATACTGAAACAGTGAAAAAAGGTGTCTTGATTTTGCACCCTTTTCTGCTTAGCTTTGGTTTTTTTGGGAGTGGGTCTGAGCCATCCCAGCTGAGAAGGAAAGTCCTTTTCACGAAACATGCTGTCGGGTTGCTGATGACTTTGGCTGCAAGGCAGCTTTGATCAAGACCTCTACGCTGGGTTAGTATAACCACAGACACTTTAGTAAAACTGCTTTTTATTATGTAAACTATACCCACGGCTGCCCTGAATTAAAACAATTTTCAGATGGGAGTCTTTCTATGAAGGGACCATTTCATTTCACTTTGGTTCTTTTCTAGTTTCCTGCGTTAAAAAAGAGGGAGCCTGTACCTTGAAAATTGCTTGAAATATTGCATATTCATTTTAAGATCTGCCTCTAGGTCATGCTGGATCAGCATATTTTGCATCAATCAAGCAGCTTAGACTTTTATTTGTCAAGCTTTGATTGAATTTTGTAGTTAAAAATAAAAGGAAAGGGCAAAAACAAGACTGCTATTTTATAGCAGTCTGTGTTAGAATATATAGTAATTGTAAGGAGTTGTTTTGTAAGATGAAAGAATGAGATTGGAACCTGTGTCTAATGCCAATGAGATGAAAAGAAAATCCTCAGGGTCAGCAGTTGATAAGGGCACTGAAGGGGCAGTGGGACTAGACAGTGGTCATTTTTCTGAGTGTTAAAATTCATTGGTCAGGCAGTGGGAGAAAGATTTTGGAATCATACAAGTTCTGTGTAAATAGTTGGATTTCCAGGTTCTGAAATTATTCATTTGGGATATTAAAAATTACATTCAATTGTCTTTCCCTCTATGCTCATTTTAAGGGTGTGTCACCTATCAGAAAAATCAGACACTGCCAGGAATGTCATAACATCAATCTGGACTCTTTCTTTAAGAAAAGTATTTCAAAACCTTGTTTGGACATTTCAGGCCTGGGAGGTGATTTTCATACTTTGGTCCCCAAGGTGAGCCTTCTATTCGAGACTGGTGGGGGCTTGTGGCGTGGCACTGAAATTATTGCAAATGTTCTGTTTTCCCCTTGAGGATGGAAAAGTAAGGCTTAGGTTCCCAGCTTCTTGAAGTTCCTGCAATACCTGTGTAATCATATTCTTTATCATATTACTGGTTGAAGAAGGCATGGAGACAGGTCATTTGTTTCAAGCACATATCTGTTTATCTATTTGATGTCATGTACCTCCATCACTGTATAATACAAAACTTTTTTGCCACTATAATACAGAAACAAAAGAACTGGAAGTTCTCAGGATTGTAATTTGCATAAATGTGGTAATTTTGTTTTATAGGGAGCCATCTAGAAATAAACAGAAACAAACAGTTTGTAAATACTGATAAGGGTAACAGATCTGGGAGCATAACCCAGACTGCAAACTTGGACACCTCAGACACAAACAAGTTTTCTTACCAGCATCCTTCAGGAATTTTAGCAGTGAAAGATCATCATCTGAAATAGTCTTCATATGTACTCTAGCACAGGCAGACCCTTATTTTAAAGTTTCAGCTTCAAAACTGTAGCCCAAGTCCTTGGAAACTGCTCACTACAGAGTCATAGGATCGTGCATTGTCAGTAGCTGAAGCACTGACAGGTGGACAACATTTTATTCCTGGGAATCTCGGGCTGGGGTGAGATCATCTGCCATACACACACATTTTGTTTTGTCACTCAGGATTCTCCACCCTCCTCTCCTAGATTGTGTATGGCAAATGTGCCAGCCACGTAATGAAGGAATTTTAAAGAAAACAGCAGAACTGGAACAAAAAAGAAAGATTTCTGAGTTCAGTTAATTCCTTTTTCTCTTCTGGTTTCCCATCCTCACACACTGAATCATTATGTGCCCCAAGATTAAAACACTTGCACACTCTCAAGGTATCTGCATTCAGAATCAAAAGAATACTGTCATACTTTGCCAGTTTGCCAGCACAATGTGCCAGACTTTCCAGGCTTCCAGCCTCAGATATCATCATATCAGCAAAGAGGAAATATCAGACATTGAAGAAATGTTGTACTCCCAGGAATTCACGCATCATTGTTTCCCAGCCAGGTTTATAAACACTGAACTAGTTGCACCCGGCTACTGAAGCAAGTAATAGGCTGGGCATGCAATGACTTCCCCAAGCCACATGGTTACACTTATATTTCCATACACACACTTGAGCATTTCTAACAGCCCCAGCCTGAGTATGGGGGTTTATGATATCACTAACCAAGACTGTGCTTTGCTGTTCTTTCTGTAACTAAAGCTTCTTAGGGATTTTTAGGTTCATTTATTTGTTTTTAAGGAAAATGTAATTTGCAGGTTAAGAAAGAGTGCAGGGGGTCAGGTCTCCTGGGTGTATTCTCCTGAGTTCAGTTACCAACTTCTCCATGAGCATCAGCCCGATAGGAATTGCACTTAATGAGTGTATATAGAGCCCTTTGAGAGCTTGGATGAAGCGGCTTATTGAGATGCAAAATATTCTTTTGAAGAAGAGTATTTCCTCATACTTCTGGGCATGAGTAAGAAAAACACGAGAGTAGATGATGTAACTCTGGTCCTGCACTGCTGGCTCCAAACACTGTTGTAGCTACATTAGTAAAACTTTGTGCTCCTATTCTGGCCGTGCTTGAGGGACAGAGCAGCCCAGAAATGATGTGTGCAGTCAGCCCTCATGTACTGCAGCTTTCTGTCCCATCCAGGGCTCAGGGATGTCCATTAAGTTGGTGTTTCTACCAGTCAGCCTTTACGCTTTATTAATTAGGCTGCAAATCCCTCACAAATCCCTCAGGGCAGAGTGTCTGTGTCAGTACACCACCTTTGCACAAGACAAGAAAATCTTTTCCAAGCCAGTTGTTGGGGGAATGGAAGCCTGAAAAAGGCTGGGTTCAGGTACAGTCACAGCTGGGCTGTTGCCCCTGACAGGAGAAGGGCTGGCAAGAAGAGGTGTTAATGCTGCTGTGGTGCTACCAGCAGCAAGCCTGCTGAGAGGGGATGGAACAGGTCATTTGAGATGAATATCAACCCACTTAATTTCTCATTTTATTTTCTCAGAATCCGTCTAAATCCTTCTTTCCCCTCTGACACCGTCCTGGCAGCCTCTCCAACACCCTGACCCTCATCTGGGCCCAGCTGAGCTTATGCAGGCTTGACTTTCACCATTTCCCTGTGGTTTTTTCCAGTCATAAAAGCTGTTATATGTTCCTAGAAAACTGAAGAAGTGCGATCCTTTCCTGCAGATGTCTGAAAAAAACCAATTTACAAGTCTGCTGTGGCTTTCTTCCAGTGTCCTAATGCTGGTGCAGCTCTGGTGCACAAATTAATGCTTCTGAAAAAAAAAATGTGTCACTGAGGGATAAATGGCACTGTTAGGAGCCTGGGGAAATATTCATTTCTCGCTGAAAGAAACCCAAACAACTGAAGCATTAAATGAAGCAAAATAGCACAGCTGATTTTTATAACTTCGTTTATATGTGCTATGTGTATCCTAAAGAAAAAATTTCCTGGAATTGTGGGGCATATCCTTGGTAGTTTATTTGACTGGGAGCTGTCACGCTGGCCTGCCCACAGTAGGCATATGTTTTCCATACATGAGCTCTTTTTATGATTAAATGTATGGAGCATATGTAAAAGGAGTGTGGCAACACACAGCAGCTGAAATTCCAATTATTAAGTGGGTGCTAGATTGGAATTCACTTTTACTCAATGTGTTTTAGGTGAGGACAGAAGGAAAGGGAGCCATGCAGAGACATGAATAATGGGAACCCAGGGGCATCTTGGGACTCCCCAACTTGGCAACAATACTGAATTTTCCTGCCCCTTGAACGGGGAGAGAGAACCAGACTGATGTTTCACAGCTTCTGTGCTGGAGGAAGGGGCAGTGGGTTGGGAGAGGTAAGGAAATATCCCTGCCAAATCAAGCCATGTGTTTCAGCTCCTGGGAGAAGAAAAGGCAAGTGATGGTGTTTCTCCTGTGCTGCTGTTCAGCTCCAGCCCCGCTTTGGAGGGGCAGCTCAGCATCTGCAGGGAGCAGCGGGGTTGGGACCGCTCAGGAACCTGCTGCCCCAGCAAACCCTGGCTTCACTTGCTCTGAAAGCCAGCTCGAGTGTGCCTGGGGCCCAGAACATTTATTAAACCACAAGCACTAAATTCTTGTGTTGCACTGCACAAATAATATGATCCATATAGACTCTGCCATTGAGAGGTTATAGAATAATCAGGTAGCACATTACATTCAGTCTCCCCCTGCGGTCTCAAGCAGAGGAGGAAGAAAATGATAGGCATGCAGGAGGGTTATTCTTTCATCTTTCTTATGCTTTCAAGCCATGAGTAAATGGGCTGATGGGTATTGCACAGAAGAAGTGTAAAAATTCAGACTGGGAAGACTGTGAAGAACCAGGCTGAGGGTATGGGTGTGTTTGGGTCATACCAGAAATGTGGCAATGTTCTGAGGAGGAGCACAGTAAAACTATGTGTAAAGAGACAGCATCTTGCAGCTAAAGAGGAATAAAATGCAATAGGAACTGAAAGAATTGATGTTTCTAAAATTTTTCTCCCCAGGTCATTTTTTTGACTGACTCAATTTTTCCACATTCACCTTGATTAAAGCATTATAATGCCATTTGTGCTTAGGGAAAAGGTGTGTGTTTGCAATGAAATCCTATGTAGCCAGTCTGTATTGCACTATGTCTATAAATTCTTAGGTGACAGGAACTCTCAAATTCAGCTCAATGAAAATGTTCCCTGAGAAAGAAGTAATTAAAGCCTGGGTAAGGCACTCATACACTGTAATCTGCTCTAAGCACACTGTTTCTAGAGACAACTTCTTTTAACTCAACCTGCTTTTTTGACAGTTGTCACATGAGCTGCTTTGCACCTTTACTGCAAAGCGGGGATTAACCTGTAGTCAAAGAGATGCAGGAGTTTTCTGAGTGCCCCAGCACAGAAAAATTAAAAGCCCAACCAGTGCCATAGTTTACCTTTGTGTGATTTTATAAATACGGGCAAGAGGGAGAGAATTACACTTTGCCCCCAGGTTCAGACTGATTGGTAAGAATCTCAGACACTTTAAGTAGGCGCCACAAATTGTGTAAGCTCTGACCTGCTGGCTCTCTGCCTAGTTCACATGACAGAGATATCTGATGGTTTTGGCAAGGCAGATTGAGGTGGAAAGGTGCCTAGAAACCAACCTAGAAACAGGGCAACCATGTTAGGGGTTTTGGAAATGAAATTAACAGATATGTAAGGTGCAGTCCTGTGCTCTCTGTGGAGAAAGAAAGGAGTGAGGTTTTATTATAATAAATCTATTTGACTCCTTTCCTGTGCTACCGTTCAGAAAGGGAAGCAGAAGGAGTGCATTTATATTTTGAAGGCAAAAGTGTCCCTTGGGTCCTCAGGGCAGTTTTTAAATTAGTGCAATGACACTGAGTATGTGCTTAACGCAAACCAAAGTGACTCCACCTTTACTACAGCTCCTTTAATTGTGCAACACCTTGTCTCCAGGATTTTGGAGTCTGCAAAGCTGAACAGAATAGCACATGTGAAACCATTGCTTCTCTGGTTTGACTTTTCGATTAGGGCATTTTCCCCCTGCTTCAAGATGTTAGACTGTTCCAGCAGTAGGGCAGAGGCGGCTGCCAGATGTGATACTGCCTCAGGGTACAATGTGATATGAAGTCAGAAAAACAAGATGTTGGATGCAGGAAGCATCACTCATAAAATTACTGCTTCTGTGAATTCTTCCCTCACCTTTTGTTCAAGTGCCTCTCTCCCCTGGAAGTCCAATATTTTCAAAAGTGTATCTTGCTTATCTAAATTCGAGGACTGCTAAGAAGAAAGTAAATATCCATGAGGTGCTTTTTATCTTCTGCCCCTACAATCCTAACACTCTCATACCCAAGGATACTGCAACAAAAAATAGATCAGTGAAGAAGAGAATCACTGAAATCCACAAAAGTGAAGGGCAAAAGGAAGGAAAAAAGCCTTTAAAACCTTCCTCCAGTGTGGCCTTCCTCAAACTCTTTTTTTTGACTATCACATGTTATTCACTTTGCACAACCTTTTTCCACAGTTATTTTTTTCTTCACCAGGTTCCCTACTAGGCAATTGATTGGGGATTTAACTGCCATTAGTAAGCAGAAGACAGCAAGGTAATTAGGAATCAGGATGTCAGAGAGGGAGAATTCTTTGCTGAGTGATTTATTGATGATTAATTTTATACTAATGTTCTTGCACACACTGAGGTCATATTACTCACAAGCAGTTCATACCAAAGCAGTTCAAAAAGAAGCTTTGTTCTAATTGTATTCATATAAATACCCACTACAACTGAGCAGCATCAGGATATTTGCCATATGCTTGTCTGACTTCTCTACCGCAATGGTTTAGTTTCTAAAGTCTGTTCCCTACTGCCAAATTTATTTGATTTACGTGTAAAATTTGTAGAATAGTCCCATCAGAAAATGAGTCCTTAAAGCATCTTACAAAATCTATAACAAAAAATATTCACCAAAGGACTCCCCTGTGCTATTAGTATTTATACTGCTGTGGTGCCTGAGGCCCCAGCTGAGATCAAGGCCCTGGTGGTGGCCAGTGTACAACTAGATAATGAGAGACAGGTTTCCCTCACTGCCCTGCAACAACCAAAAAAAGAAAGTTAAACAGACTGAGAAAAGGTGGCTGAAGAAATAGATCTCAGAAAAGAACCCACTTCTCCTGTTTCTAAGCCAGGGACCTCAACAAAAATATCACTTAAATATGTACCCAAAACATCATTGTCAGGTATCCATCAGGTAAGAGGTTTGGTAGGTGATGCTGGCGCATTGCAGAGAGCTCCTAAGTCACATCTTGCCTCTCAAATGTCCAAAACTTGAGTGTGTGAACAAAAAATAACCTTCCCCCTCTCTCAGCTGCTGATTACTGAAGAAAGAAGAAGGTCCCAAACCAAGTGGGGCACTGTAATGCAAAATAGTTGATCTGATGTGGTGTTGCAATGAGCTGCACCAAACAGGAGCAGAAAGGCCTCTCTTAACAGAGAAGGAGCTCTGTAGAGCTCATGGTACTAATAAGACATCATTACTAATTTCTTCCACTTCTTAGGTTTGATTTAGAAAATCATTTGTAGACAATGATAATTCATCTACTTAAGTTCTTAAACAGAAATCTACAAATTGTGCAATTGATTCTGCCATGCCAGAGACAACAGGGGCGGTCTTATGGTTTATCTCAAAGGATTATAAAGTACAATTGGAAAAATGTCAATTCGTTACTATTCCTTTTCACAAGCCAAAAAAGCTATATTAAATTGGGGTTGGGGCTGACCTTACAGAACAGCAAGTTGTGGTAATATCAATCCCCTTACCAGCACCATCACAAAAGCAAATCTCTTAAAATACAAAAGGTCAAAATTAAGGTTAAAATTACAGAAAAAGAAAGTATGTATTAATGGCATGGAAATTCCATGCAAACATTCCTGGCTCTGTCCACTTCAGAAAAACAAACAAACAAACAAAAAACCCGATGTGAAATATCTCTTTTTATAAATCATCCTAAAATGTCATTATCATTTTCTCTCAAGATAATATTTGCTGTCACTAGAAAACCTCTCATTCTACTGGCATAATCAGAGAAAAGAGAAGCTTTTAATATGAGAAAAGACTGCAAGAACCTTCCCCATTTAATCAGGGTAAATCAAGCAAGGTTTATTTAGGCAGGGGATATGATTGGTTCTTATAAACATTACAGTTTACAGAGAGGGAAGGGTAACTATTGCATTAAAGCACAATGTTAACACCAGAAGGAATGGGAAAAAATTATCCATGAGTGAATTTAGCCCTAAGTGAGGAGGATCCTGACTGGCAGGGCACTGACATTCTGAAAGAAGTGTAGATTTGGAAAGTGAAAGCTACAAGTTTAACCATTAAGGTACAGGTTGATAAATTCATTAGATTAATTATACTGAGGGGTTTCCTGTGACAGTGCTGACCTGAGGTAAATGGCCTTGGAGATCTTTCTCCTTGGCCATAATGTAACTAATGCCCACCGCCGGTTCACAGGAGAGCGAAGCAAGAATTCATCTTTGTTAAGAGCTGCCAAGGCTCCATAGCTATGTGAATTAGGGTTTTTTGAAAGAAAAAAACATGGGCATTCAACTGTGTACAAATTAATACTTCATCATGACTGAGATCAATATGAAATGGCAGCCAGTCTGAGAAGTGGAATTCGTGTGGCATTCCCCAGGGAATTCTCTGTATTTGCTGTTTTGGCAGCTTCTACCACAGAGGGAACTTTCAGTTACTAAGAAAAACATGGGAAAAAATGACCATTAGGCCCATAAAATGAATTCAAATATAGCCCTTGTGTGAGATTTCTATGAATTTTAATTTAATGGGGAATGTCTGTAATGTTCTAGTAAATGTTTCTGGACAAGGAAAGTCAGATGTGGAAGGCAAAATTTCTTGAAGAATCTATTCCTTCTTTATTTTAAGTTCCATAAGATTAACTGTTTCCCTTGTAAGTTTTTGGAAAATTAATTCTGCCATCAAAAAGTAAGTGCTGCATTTATGGGGAGAAAGATTTAACAAGCACAAGAAAATGAATGAACCTGTGCTCATCCAGCCTCAATCACTTAACAGTGAAAAGCATTTTCATGGCATGGATTTTTAAATGCATCTGGCATTTAGGAAAGGAGGGAGACCCTGAATTTCCCACATACCCTCTTGAAATAACTCTCAACCCAGAGCAAAGATAGCCTTTTGCATTCAGATTTTCTTACTGTTTTCAAGAAGGATTCTTTTCCCCTTTCTCACAGCAAGTGCTGTAAGGGACAGTCAGATGGAAGAAACTTTCCAAAAATATAGTGAAGGGCAAGTAGTAAGAGGAATGACTGTTGAGTCTTGGCTGTTCTCAGCCCATCCAGGATATAAAGAGGTTCCCAGTTCCTTGTGAAAACTCCTCTGAACATCACAACCCTCTCCTTGCCATAGCCAGAAGTCAAATCATCCCCTATCAGCATCAAGGCAGAGACTTTTTCTTCTGCAAACTTTGCTACAACTAATTACTTTTTTCTTTTTTCTTATTTTTTTTTTTTTTTTTGTAAAGGCTTAGGAAATATCCCAAAGAACCTTTGTGACAGGAACAAATCTATTAGGAGGAGCTAAGACAGTTGCACTTCAACTCAGAAATTAGGGTTAGATTAGACAATGGGAAAAGTTCTTCCCTGTGAGGGTGGTGAGACCCTGGCACAGGTTGGGCAGAGAAGCTGTGGCTGTCCCATCCCTGGAAGTGTTCCAGCCCAGGTTGGATGGGGCTTGGAGCAACCTGGGCTAGTGGAAGGTGTCCCTGCCCATGCCAGGGATGTGGAATGAGATGCTCTTAAAGGTCCGTTCCAACCCAAACCATTCTGGTATTCTATGATACTTGTTCCTTACTCAGAATAGCTCAGGTGAGATTCCATTGAGCTTCACTGGAAATGCTTGATTTTCCTAAAATGCAGCAACATTATTTCTGCCCCTGCCATTTTCTGCAAAGTAGGGCAACTATTATCAGAACTCTGGAATTGTGTTCACCTAAAAAATCCACATCAGTTTCTCCTATTTCTTTCTCCTTGCATGGTTTTCAAAAAAGTAGTACTCTTTTATTGCAAAGTGCATTTCAAAGCACTTGGCTTGTTACTATACAATTAGTGATTTTGTATTAGTACCTACAGGCCCAGAGCCAAATAATAAAAGTGAAGGAGAGAGAATGAAATGTATATGCTTTTTGTGATACCATCATAGGTAAACAAAGAGGGAAAACAAAAGCACCAATATGAAGCTGCCAGTACTAATTATTGGGTGGGATGTGAGGCACACAATGAACAAAGAATGAGAAAAAGCAGTGAGTGTTCCAATGGCTGCACTTCATAGGTGTCTATAGGACACTTCTCCCTAAAGTTCTGGCATGTTCAGCTTCCAGGGGTTATTCAGTGTAATATATGCTATTCAGCCAAGTAAGGCTTTGTCAGTCTGTAATCTTGAACTGGATATTGAATATTCTTTTATCCTTAAAGAAACCTAAACCCTCATGGTGTTAGAACATTTGTTAACCAAAAAGTCTCTTAAGCGTGAAGAAAAACATTTCCAAGAATGGGGACTTTAGGTCTAATAAATGTGAGAGCTCACATTGACATTCTTCCTCTCTGTGGAGGCATCAACAGAGATTCTTTTCTGGTTATCCATTTCTCTATACTTTTTGGAGGTCAATACCTTTCAGCCTCCCACTCTTCAGTAAAATTTAATTGAAATTAATTGACATGTTCTACGCTTAATAGAAATGCAGAGAAAAACATGCATATGAAAAGAAACCTATGAAATTCTTTCCTTAGAAAGCAAAACAAAAATAGTATTAAGTGAGATTTGAGTTTTGATATGAAAAACACTGCAATAATTCCTGAAACAGGTAGGTTTTTTTTATTTTAAATGAGTGTTTGTGCAAAAGCTATTGAAATTAAATGTGTGATATTGTTGGATGGGATAAATCACAGCTTACATATTGCAAAAGGGATCTTATATCAGGAGTTCTCAAACACTTCCACTTCCGGAAATAGATTTTCTCATAGATAATTCTTCTTGCCTTTGATTATAAAATTTCTGATGTGTATTTAAGGTAATTTGCTTACATAGAATCCAAGTGCAAGCAGGAAACAATTCATACTATTTTACATTGTCTATTAATTAAAGCAGAGAGAAATTAGGAGGGGTCACAAAAATGTCATCTCTTTGAAACAACTGCAAGATACAGAGGCACAGACATGGGCATGCAAAACCATACAAGGCAGTAAGAGCCTGTAAGACACAGAATAAAACATGAGGTGAATTAAAACAATGTGCAAACAAAGCACAGGGCCCACCTTTGAGTGAATGACCTTTTTGTTAATAAACAGAGATTGGTTGTGTAAAACAATAATTTTCCATCCTCATCCTGAGTCAAGTAAGTATCATTTAAGTAGGGGTTTAATCGGGCCTTTTGTAGACAGAAATGCTGTTTGAGAAATTCAGATTTGGAATAACTCTTAAGAGCTGGAATTTTCCAGTACTGCAATTTTGCTTCAGGGGGTCTTTGCTTTTATTGTATGGTCCTTGGATAGGAGAAAAGTAAAACATAGCCTTGGCAAGGAAAGGGGATAACGTAAGAGAAAAAGACAATGGTGCAGGAGTCCATGGCAAAAAATCAAAGGCAGGAGTTGTTACACTCATCAGAGTGAAAGCAGTGAGGAAAAAAGCAGTAGCAGCAGGACATATCTGTGAAAACAGGCTCATTGTTTTTGTGCCCTATTATACTCAGTACGTCTTACTGGCAGTTTTGTATCAAAGTTTTTGTCTTGACAACTCATTTACCTACAGTGACATAAAAAATTAATATTGGCATCTTCCTTATTTCTTGGCCCATATCTGACATTAACTAATTAATTAGCTAATAAAATATCACTAATTGCAGAGACAGCGGTACAAGCCAGGGTTCTAGCACATTTATTTTGATAGCAGATAGCACTGCAAATCACAGCTGAGTGCTAAGAATGGAGGGTAATCTGATGTGTTTTGCAGACAGAAATGCTTTGCCTGACAGAGCATCACATTAATGAGGCAAACTACGACTTTTGCACAGTGGAGAGATCAAGACGTAAATATCAGGGTGTAACCCTGGAGAGGAAAATCCTCTAAAGACTTGTTGAAAGATGTGGTATCAAATGAATTGCTTACTTCTTAGAGACTGCTTTGATATTTATTGGTTCAAATTGCTCCACTGACTCACTCTTGCATAAGCTTTCATGCCCCATTTTAATCTTGACATTTCGGGAAGCCAGTCTGAGGCAGCGTAATGACTAGGTTTACAAAGGATCAAAATGAAAAAGAAGCTGGGCTGTAATAATTATAGCCTGTACAAAAAAAAAAAAAATACATTGAGAAAACAGAATGAGAAATGATCATACAGTAATGAACAGAGCAGCAATGCCAAGATATTTAGAAAACAGAGCCCTCACTTTGGGAAATCAGGTAGTCATGCACTTACATTTCAAGGTAGACACATAGTTTTCAGTGTGTGTCTGTCTAGGGGTGTCATCTTCTCTACACAATCTCCTGAAAACACATAGCTGAGATCTTGTGCTGAGGGGCACCATCTGGGAAATAAACTTCTCTATTCACTTGCTCCCTCCATTCAGGGGACATGGGAATAGGGAAGGCATTAAAGCAGGCTGAAATCTACCTTACCCTTCCAAAACAGACGATCCAGCACTTCCACCTCTCTCTGTCTCATTGGTCCATGTAAAATGAGATTTATTGTTCAATACTAGGCATAACTGTGATAATATGACCA
The DNA here is from genome assembly GCA_035222235.1 of Margarornis squamiger. Classification (NCBI taxonomy): domain Eukaryota; kingdom Metazoa; phylum Chordata; class Aves; order Passeriformes; family Furnariidae; genus Margarornis; species Margarornis squamiger. The sequence goes on along the minus strand of JAWWTY010000027.1, from coordinate 15,459,659 downwards.
GCCAGTGAACTTCACCCAGTTCAACAGCAGCAGCAGAGTCTGGGATAAAGGTATCTGTAAGATGTTTAGGGGGAAAACCTGTCCTGCCACATCTTGGGAAGACCATGTTTCAGGGTAAAACGGCAAAATGAGGCCAGCTCTCCTTTCATGTTTCCAGCTGACATCTAAGATAGTGTTTCTTGGTCTGTCTCAGCTCCCTGGCAAGATGGATAATAGTGGCATTTTGCTGCCCACTAGAACAAAGTGCATCCAGCATTATTAAGACTCCAGGACTGGGAGCATTCCTGTAGTAAACACTTTTAATAAGGGAAAATACCAACGTGCTTCAAATATTAGTAAACAAATGATTCAAAGCAGACACTGAAACCCACAAGGACGGTGATTCATTGCCTCAGGAATTCATGCCAATTTTAATTTTCACCTGAACAATACCTGTAGCTGGTGGATTCACTGGAGCAGTCTGCAGCTCCCTCTCTGTCACTTCTCGGTCTCATTGTCTGGACATGCATTTCAGAGTTGAAACAGTGAGAATGAAATCAGAAATAGCTGTGGTTAACCCAGTCATTCAGAGAAAGACATGTGCTTTTGCATTCAGAACAAATGTGCCTGCTTGGAACTGTTGGTGCTCCTTATTTTCCAGTGTGCTCATGAGATCTCAACTTCCTTTAAGCACATCACAAACTGAGATTTCCAGCCCTCAAGGGCAGACATTTCTCTATGTTTTCTGATATATAGAAATTGTCCCATATTGTCCAACTCAAGAGTTCTCAGAAAGGCCTGGAGAGTCTGAGGCACTGGAAGGAGGAAAAGAAGGAGGGCCAGTATAGAAAATCCTATATATGTATCTAGAGCAGATGCACAGTCCTATACTAATAAATTGGATTTTGGCATAAAATTTCATTGTATATGTGTGATTTATAAGCACAACACAATTTGGATTAATAAATTGTTGGGGAGGCATTTCAGAGAGTGACATTTGAAGTTGTTTTCCCTTATGTATTATTGTTTTATGCAATTCTAGGAGGTCATGTTGAAAGCTGGGCTAAAAGAATGCTGTTATGATGGGGTGACCTGATTTTTCCTACACATCTTGGTCTAGATAAAATTTTCACCTACCTCATAAAGCAGGCATAATCATGCTCTTTGCCTTGCCAGTGAAACCAGGGTGTCAATTTACTGATGCCTGTCCTGTCAAATACAGAGACACCTTGGAGCAGAATAAATCCAGCATAGTCAGGTTGTCTATTGTTTCTCATTATTTTGGAGTGCAAAATCCATCAACTTCTCTTAAAAATGTGAGCTAGAAAAACAATGACCTTTTAAAACTTGAGTTTTCAGTTTAAAGTTTGTCTAAAATTCTTTTCTTGAAAAATATTATGTAGTGATCATCTCCCAAGAGAAATAGCTCCTATAGTACATGTATCAAGGAAGCAAATCTTTCAGTATTAATATTTGGAATATTTGTCATGAAGAATTGAGAGGAATTTGGACTAGTCAGCTGGCCCTACATATCCACAACAAAGCAGAACCAGGCAAGATGTGGAAATAAATGGAACTTAGTGGTGCTTCTGTTCCATTCCACCTTTTAGCAGAAATAGAGTACCAGGTTCTTCCAGCTGCTGTTTAGCTGGGAATAACAACTTTACACTTGTGTGGGCAGGATGGGAAGGCACAAAACTACTGACCCACACTGAATCTGGTTTTCTCTTTCTTTGCATATACATAATTTTACATCAAGACCAAATGTATTATGAACTTGGGTCAGACAGACTTAAAAGCAGATAAATGTTAAAAGTGTCAGGACCGGATCTTGGCAGTTCATAAAGCAAAGTGTGGAGATATGATTCACAAACAGAGCCATAAATGGCCCTTGGTTATTGATTCCCCCTTGAACTGCAATGGATCCTCCCTGGAAGTTGGTTGAGCGTTAAATACCGTTGATCAACATTTAATATAGATCAGGCTTGATACAGATCTAGGCTGGGCTTAATTTCTTTCAGCCCAAATACTCCCACCTCCCTGAAAACATGTGATTAAACTGTTCTGATTTCTTTTTTAGATGAAGAACTCTGTCTCCACTGAAAACAAAAGAAGGTTCTGTCGCAAGACAAATTGAATCAAATTCTCCTGGAGTTTTTCGGTTCAATTAAGCTGTGGGATAGCCCATATCAAAGGTGCAAATCTCTCTATGCATTATAGGACCACAGACAGGGATGTGGCAAAAGGTAAAACTGGGAATTATGTCTTTAAGGGCTCGCTGGAGACACTTGTAATCTCATTTTATTGGTGGTACCCTCCCCAACATAATGAACTTTGATGAAATAATGAAGTAGCTGTGGCGCCTGTGAAACTGAGCAGCAGCTTTGCCAGCAAAAGACCTCCCATGAACACAATCGCCCGGGCAACAACTCTACACTGCAGTGAAGCCAGAAACTCTGGCATCACCTCTTCCCGGCTCTTAACTCCTTGCAATTTGGCCTTTCAAGCCTTGAAAAAAAGAAAAGATTGTCCACTTACGTCTGTGGTTGAGGGAATGTAGCTTAAAAAAAAAAATAGATTTTGTGAGAATCCACTGCATAGTTTAAAGTGGCTCCAAGTTCAGCAGCCAGCAAAGTTACAGAAACCATAAGGCTGGCTCTGCCACTGAGCAAGTTCACATGTCGAAGGAAATGAATACATGGAAGACTTTAAATAGCAATATTTTTAATTCGGCAAGGTTTCCACCCCCTGCCAGACTTGGAGAGAGAGCAACAGATGGTAATAGAAATCTGTAAATTCATCATTGTTGTTTTTAAGAAGTTGGATCCGCAGAGCACAAACATTTAATAATGGATATAATTAAATTCTTTGCTAGTTAGTTTGACTCCAGAGCCAATTGGCACCATAATGTCATTTCATTTACATAAAACATATAGTAATTCTGGTTCAGAGAGCTGTGATTTCACAGAGCTGGAACTACAGATGAAATAAAGGTAAAAGGAATCAGATTTAACAACATCTCCCTGATAACCTGTCTCAGGTTTGGAGCTTAGATATCCAAACTCTAATCTTTTATAATCAAACTCAGGTCCAAATCACCTAAAAGCAGGAAAATTTTCAGTGTAATGGATTACTTAGGGAACATCAATTTTCAGACGATTAAATGAAGATGCCTCCAAGTGGCTTAATTTTGATAGATGATGTTAAACCAAGTCTGAAATCAGACTCCCCTAGTGGCGGAAAACCCGTGGGATAAACTATGAGTTTTCTGCTGTCTTGATGATGAACTGTTTCAAGAACTGCTTGCTGCATTTTCAGTGAACATGAAGTGACCTTTGAAAACTTTATTGAAAGCTAACCCAGATGTTTAATCTGAAGATCAGCAAGCTGGTCCATCTCTACATAAAATCAAATTCTCATTTTGGTTTAAAGTGAAAATGTAGCACTTCCCTAATTGTCATAGGGTTTTTTTAAAACAAACATTAAATTACTTTAAGTCTGAAACTGAAGAAAGGTTTCTTGGATTGCTTATTGTTGGGAATTTTCATTTTGAAACAGGCTTCATTCTTTAATAGGCTAGTTCTCAGCAACACTTGAGGTAATAGCATTTGAAGGTAGACAAATATAAATTGAAGTAAAAACACAGCCAGGTTTACTGGGAATGTTCAGAGCTTCAACCTCTGTTAGGGCTCCTCAGGCCATGTATTTGCAAAAAAAAAGGGTTGAGTGAAATCCTGGCATGACACCTTTCTCCTAATTCCCTGTCTTCAGCCACTCATCCCTTTGCCCTGCAGCTTCCTCAGTTGTGTCTCTCAAGAAACTGAAAATATTTGACTGCAATAAATAAATAGGCTTTTTTCCCCCAGTTTTTCCCTAAGTGAACTCCCTCACCCGGTTCCATGATCACGTCCTGAGATATCTGTGCTGGCACAAGTGAGGAATGCAATACCTACAGGATGGGAAAGAGGAATGGGATAGAAGAGGTAGGACAGGGGTTAATACCTGAACTGTTACTGCTGTTGAACTCCAGTGTCCCACTGGAGCCCATGGTCCAAATGCCATCCTGCTCTGAGAAGGGAAAATACTCTGCAATCCAACAGTTCTCCCCAACACCATGCAACCATGGCCAGAAATATCCCAAGCTTTGGGTGGCTTAGGGTCTTCCCAAGGCTGTGCAATCTTGTATTCATCTATAAATGGGATAGCTGTTCCCTACAAGGATTTGAAAGCACTTCAAGAGATCAAATAGTCCTTCTCCCGCTCAGCAGAAGGATCAGCTGTATCAACATCCATGCAGCTATTTCTGTCAACCTCTGTACAGGATTGTGTGTAAAGAGGGGGGTATCCAGGGTCTGTGTCATTCACAAAGGTACTGAGCAGACACAAGCAGGTCAGAGCATCTTGGAGCTGGGAATAGTCATTACCCTGATTTTGTGGTTACAGACCCAGAGACTGTGCCCTTTCCACAAGAAGTCTCTGATTGCTCATGAAAGCTTTTGGATGTTTGTGGCAAAGGATTGGTGACTTAGTTTCTCATTGTGTGCATGTCAGTGGGGTCAGTTTCCTAATGCTCCTGAGGCAAATTAAATTCTAGCTATGCCATCCAAATTAAACTGTAAATGCAAGGCGAGCAGCTATTGTGTAGGCTCTAACCCATCTCTGTTCAGTTGTCAATGAAGGAACAGCTCCCTGATGTCTATTTTACCTGAAGAAACTAGAAGTACATGGTGCCCTTTTAATCTGGAAACAAAAGAGAACAAAGGCAAACAAATAGAGGCCAAATTATCTAGCCTTGAGATCTGAGTTTTCTCCATATTGAACTTCTGGTACCTACTTAATGAGCCCATGTTGTTGCTCGCTAGTGAGTGAGAACAAAGAAAAGTGACTCATGCTGCCTTGTTATTGTTACATAATCTATACAAGTCATTTATTTTTATGGTTAATTACTGGATTAGTTAGGTATATTGGAAATGTAAAGAGATGTGGAGTCAAGAGAGATTCAAAACAGTGTCTGTAAAACTGTGCAGAATCTCTGTGTATATAATTCGAAGGGAAATCTGCATAAAGCACAACTCTTCAAGGCTGATCACTTGTTTTAACACTTCTGTGTACAGCTGGATTCCCTTCAGCCTCAGTAAGCACTCACCCTTAGGTTGGGCAGAGCCTTTTTTTACAGTCACAAAACCCCCTTTTTTACCTCTGTGAATCATTCCTTCTGAGGGAGCTTAGAGTCAATATGTGGTTCCTTCTCACATGAGCACACAGGGCTATTTGTACAGCCCCCAAAATCATTGTCTGTATTAATCACCATAGAGCTGTGAGAATATGTGCTATAAATCTTTCCAACTCAACTGCTAGAGGTTGGTTTGTGTTTTTTATTAAAATGTAGCAACAATAATTATTCAGAAGAGGCTGAATGCATCTAACTATGTAGTAGACATGCAAGTATGCATTTGAAGTTGCAAAAATCCATTGGTCATGAAGTGACCTAAATTGGGGTTACGTGCTGAGGCATCAGTTTAATATGAAATTACTGCTATGTTTTTATTGTAATGACCAATTAAGGACTAGCACCTCAGAAACCTCAGGTGGCTGGTTTACACGAAATAAACATCGACCTTGAGAATCTGCCCTTTTTGAAACCCTAACGCTGATGTGCCCTGAAAGGGTCAGCCCATCACCATGGTGTTGGCAGGGCTGAGCCGTGTTTGGCTGCCTGGTGCCGATACATCCCCAGTGCCAAAGATTAATTGTGAGCAGGGAAGTTGCTAAGAGCCCGGGGTAAACACAAATGCTCCCTGCTTTCCATACAGCTCCACTTCAAAGCCATGCAGCGCACTCATGAAAGTGCCCAACGCTCCTCTTCGCTCCTTTAACAACATGTGGTGCATGGGGTGGGAGTCATATTGTGTTCTTTTGGGTCTTTTTAAAATAAATTTTTATTTAACCTCTGCTTTGACCCAGCGCTTAAGTGTGTTGCCCAGATATGCTCCATTTCAGTTTATTTAACCAGAATGTTTGCTTACTCAGTGACCACTGGAGGGGAACTACTGTTCTTATTAATTCCACAATGGGTATTTGTTGCTTCTTGTTTTCTGACATTTTCTTTATGACCATAATTGCAGAGTTCTTGTTTTCAGATAATAAATGCACGTGTCTATTTGCTCAGGTATTATGTAATTGATCTCCAGCTATTAATTAAAGATCTAGACTCAATGTCTCTGAACCTGCCTCCGGATATTTGTCCTTATTGTGTCATACCTTGGATGCACAAACAGGGAAACCACGTACAGCTTTGCATGTACACTGCTCATTCCCTTTAATAAAGGACTCTAAAATCAGGAGTTGCAAAGAGGGATTATACAGAGCAAAGAATATTTTTCTGATGGGATTTTTATTCTTCCTTCTTTCCCTGGGCTGCCAGTGTTTTTCTTAAGATGCTGACTTGCAAGTATAATGAGCTGTTTGCTCTGCACTGCTCTCCAAAAGCCTTGCACACTAAAAGGAGTTTATTTTTCCTTTATTGCCGTTGCTGTTAATAGCAGGACAGACTATAGCTGGCACTGGGAGCAGGATGAAGATTTCATGGGTGAAAAGAGAAATCAGAGATTGCAAATTCATTGCAGACAGAAGACGGATTGGTTGCTCTCATTCCCAAGAGCCCATTTGGGAAAATATGTTATATGATCCTGTGAACAAATTGTTACTTTTCCAGACTAGACTGTTTTCTGTGTAAACACTTTACTGTAGCAATGTACAAGAACAACACTTTGAATCCAAAACGCAACAAAAATAGACACTCCAGAACATTTGGAACTTGTTAGACTCCAGAAGGAAAAAGAGAAAAGAGAGATTGCCAAAAAAAAAAAAAAAAAAAAAGCTTTTCACCTTCTACATGTCCTCATTTTTATATTTTTAATGATCTAAAACTCCTGTTGGAGAGGTCTGAAGCTGTTCAAAGCAGGAAGGTCCACACACACAGCAAAGGTACAGCTTAGAGAGGCAGAAATTGTTTTCAGTCAACTCAGTAAGAAGTCATTACATCTGAAGAGCCAGGTTAATGAGCTTGGGAAGCCGGGATTCAGTTCCAGGCCTTTTCATATACTTCCTGTTCCCCTTAGGAAAATCACTGAGCACCTTTGTGACTCAGTTTCCTCGCTGCCAAATGAGAGTAGCATTTTCTGACCACACAGGGAGTGTGTTTGAGGAACAGTCGAGTACCCAAAGGGATGGAGCTACGGAAATACATAGTTCTAAAACCAGCAGATGCTACTGGAACTGGTGTATCCCACTCCAGCCAAACAGTTTTCAGGTGAAGAGGCTTCCACTGGGAAAATGTTGATTCTATGGAACCAAAATGTTTGGTGGAAAAGAAATAATTTTGTTGTGTTATGTTGAAAAACTAGCTAAGGGTTTTGCTTAGAGACACTTCAAGATTGTATTTATGCAGTTAACTGTATTATTTATCATTTATACAATGCTCAGACAGTGTTGATCTCATCAGAGCCAAGCCCTTCACCTTTTTAAATGTTGTGTAGACCACTGGCTGTTCCTTAATGTTTCTAAAACTTAATTTTTAAAATATTGTTTCAGTTGAAAAGAAAACATTCTTTCTTCCTGTCCTTGACAAAAGGGCCATCACTAACACCCTAAACAGAACAAAGGTTTAGTTCTTAACCTTCTTAGTGATCACAGCCACCCAAAGATGTGCAGCACTATTTGTACACAAAATAAAATCATGACCTTTATTTCACGTCTGGGAGTGCTGTCAGCAACTTACAGTGAACACATGTTAAAATAAGAAATTAACGTTTCTGGCTTGATGATGAGCTAGAAACACTGGGTGTTTTTAAAATTTTTCCATTCCCTAGACAAATTAAATCTTTTGCTTCTAGAGCTGTTACAGTTATCATGTCTCTCAGCATTTGGGTTACTGAGATGTAGGCATGTCTGCCCACTGCTGCTTAGCTTAGAACAGACTGCTGAAGCCTCATGGTTCTCTACACAGAAGATGCACACAACTCCTGATACAGCATCATAATATTTTGGCATAATTTCACTCTACATAACAAAATAAAACCCATGAGAACACTGGCATAATCTTTTGGCTCCATAGGCTTGGCTGCCGCAGGCTCAGCTTCTGAAGGTTTAAGAACTTTTATCCCACCTCAGATAATATTGCCAAAACTCAGGCTGTCATCTATATAAAATAATTGCTTGTCCAAGTCTCTACACTAGTTTAATAACAAGCAATTAGTTGAATAAGTCCAATTAATGCCTTTGTACAGATCTGAGATTGAAGTAAGATTGTAGGTCAAGTTTAATTTTGAAATACATTAGAATTTCTATCACTCTGTACACACCCAGGGCAATACTATTATGGGCTTTCCCATTAATACATATGAATCATTATTTGGACTCAGAGCCCAGATCAAACAATGCATGTGTTTAAATCTGTAAAGCTTATCTAGAACTGAAACATCCTCTGCAAATGGGGGCTTCTGTTTTTTTCCTTCCTCTAATAAACATGCTCTAAAGCCAGTGTTACCTGTGACAGGGTCAAAAGGAAGTTACTGCCCAATCCTGCAAGTGGAACAGTGCCTTGAAACCCCAATTAACCTTTAATGAAGTATTAGATGGTACTTTACAGAGGGTCCACAAGCTTTTTAGCAGCAACCCCCCCCCAATAAATCCACACCTGACCAAGGCTGTGTTTTTCAGAAGCATGACTGGCTTCAGAAGCTACTGGGATTCATGAATTTTAATGGATGACTCTGTTGCTTCAGGGCTCTGACAAACATTGCTCAGCTCGTGTCTCACGCTATGGCAGTGCACAAACAGGGACACTCAGCTTGTGCAGCTTTCTCACTGGAAAGCAACGTTTGCTTTTGAGATTAACGGGCCAGGCAAGGAAAATTTCACAGCCCTCTAGACAAAATGTTGTCAAGCCATTATAAGTACAAAAGGACATGCAGCTGTTTTGCAAGCCAGCTCATTTGCTGAGTGTCATTAAAAGCTCGTATACCTCCCTGTTGTGTTGTTCTCATTATTAAAAGATAGACAATATCATAGTAAATGGAGGTGTGTTCTTTAAGTGCTCCTTCTATTCTCTATCACTCCTCTTGGTGGTCAGAGCCATCTGTTCTTGTCCCACACTGACAAATTTCCTCCAAAGTGGTTTTTATGTGAATGATTAGATTAATTACTGTCTATGTTGGACCACTACCAGGCGTATTCTGATAGTAAAGTTAAGTTTTAAATTGTTTCTTTGTATTTCATTGACACTGTTCACTGAGTTGAAGTGAGAATCCCAAAGATTGTGGCTCACTATGTCAGATTCAGATTCTGAAGTTTAAGAGATAACAATAAAAAAAAACAGTAATAGAAAGTATAATAATAAATCACATTTGTATCTATGGATATTCAAAAATAAAAAATAATGACTGTGGTTTGAATATTATTAGAATTACTTTTATGGCTTCCAGGTCAGTTTGAAACATAAATGTTATGCAAAGTAATGCAGAGAAATATAAGGTCAGAAAAACCTCTGTAACTGCCCGACTAAGGTTCATTCATCCCAAATCCTGTGTTTGTATGGGGCAAACAAAGGTACAGAAACATCCTTCTCTTTGTACATCCTCACAACTTCCAGGACTAGATGATATGGGGACTTTCTGGTCCAGGAAACTCAGCTAAGTTATTCAGAGCAGATGATGGACTCAGGCTACCAAAAATGCAGCTGTCTTTTATGATTTGGGCCCTGCACTCCTCACAGCAGTGACATCCAGAGCTTGTTCACTTGTTTTGTGAGCAAACACTTTTATTTCTGATTTGAAGGTTGCTCCCTGCTAAGTTGAGACAATGTCCCTTGATTCTTATGCTGGACAATGAGAAATGCAGTTTAGGTAAGGTAAACTGGCAGCAATCATCTCAGTGCATTATTATTGTTTATGATGCGTAATTTAAAAGCCAGATTTTCCAACAATTTATGGATGCAATTATGCACCTAATTTGCACAGTTATTTTAGACTTATGTACAATATTGGCTAACTGCAAGTTCAACTGGGCTAATACAGGGCTGGAACTGCACCAAATGTTCCCTGGTGCATTTTTCCAGAAGATGATGCCACATTTAACATAATCTCTTCTAACTACAGTGAACAGTAAGTCAGCTCTACTAATAGTTTCACACCAGGTACAAGCCACATTGTTTTTCAAGGTGAAAGCATCCATTATTCTCAATAGATGTTGTGCTGCAGAAGAAATCTTCTGACTTTGTAGTTCAGCAGTAATGTGCTTTGGTCAGACAAAAAATTAACAGCTGAGAGTGACTGAGCTGCTCCTTTTGAAGTGTAGCTCACACTAGCAGCACTTCTGATTTTTCATTTGGTTTTTCAAGGTGATTCACTGCAGAACACAGAAGGCATATACATAATACACATATGTATGTATACATTGGCTCACCAAGTGGCATAGCAAGGGCTTTGGCAAGTTCCTTTAGAGACCACAGCCTCTGAAGTGTGCAGAAGGCCACTGTGTTGGACAGGCTTGTAAAGCCTTACTTGTCACACACAACACAGTAAAAAAGAAATGTTGCATTTTCTGCTGTAACCCTGCCCAAAGCCAAGCCAGTAATTGGGCCAAAAATTTGTACACAAAACTGAAGTTATTGAATAATTTTCAGGAAGCTGCCTTAGTAGCCCAAGATGAAATCAATGGATGGTTTAGCTTTGCCCAGTGCTACACTGGGGAGTAGAAAGTGAAGGGTTTCAGAGGAGAAGGGTCTCTCTATTACTATAAAAGTCCCAAGGTAGGCAATTCAACTAATGGCAACAAAAAAATAGAAATAAATAGAAAAGAGCAATTATACCACCGTAATGACTCATCTTGGTGGTTAGACAAAGTACTTACCCAGCTCAACTGAACTGAATACTTCATAAAGAGACTAAACTGAAGACTATCCCTATGAAACTGTGTATTACACTGATTTATGGGGTGACCATATGGCTGTAAATCATTGACAGAGTTCTTGTCTAACTACATCATGGTAACAGAATGATCACATCACATAGCAAGATATAAATGACTCATTTAATTTCATGGTAAGAGAAATCCTGGAAGATATTGAGGCTTTAGGAACTTGAGCCATTCATTCACATTCACTTTGGCTTCATGGTGTTTAAAACTTCTAAAATAACTTTGAAATGAGGTTATCTATAAAAAAAGATTCAAGCAAATTAAGTTAAATTCACAAGGTAGTACACAATGGATGTACAAATATCTGACCTGAATGAATGTTTCACAAATATAATTCAAATAACAAATGAACAGCATGGCACAAGAGGACATCATCATGATTATGGAGCTTAAAAATTATTTTCTCCAAGCTTGTCTGCCTTCAAAGATATTTAAAACTTGATTCTCCTCCAGCATGTATTAGTGTCAATCAAAAATAACTCTGCTCAGGTCAATGGATTTACACAATTGCAAAATTAGTATAAGTGAGAGGACAATCAGAGCTTTTGTATACTACAAAAATCACTCTTAATAGCAACAGCAATAGAGAAGAAGGAGGTAGGAGGTCCCTTTCCAAGACAGGCTGGGTGGATAAACAAGAAAAACCTGCTGAGCTTGTAAGTGAGGATTTGTAGGAGGAGGTGTAACATTAATTTAACCATTCATTCACTCCTTTAACATTTTCCCTTTCCTGTCTTTTACTTCATCTGACATGTTTAGCAATAGTTGAGCTATAGATTTAACATTAGACTTCAAAGGCACAGTTTCCATCACACAGGGTCCATAAAGTATGGAAGTTTAAAATTACAGCCTTGGATGGGACCACTGGGTTTTGGGCTGTGCCTTGTGAATATGTGACAAAGGACACATCATGACCCTCCACTCTTGGGTCCAGTGTGTGGGCTTGCCCAGTGCTGGGCTGCCTTCTGCAGAGTTGCAATTCCATCACTGGAGACCTTGCTTGGCTGGTGTATCTGTGGGATGGTTCCAGGGAAAGGTGCCCTCAGGAGACACATTCCCTGCTGCAGATCCATGTCACAGTATCACCCCCCCTTCACATGCAGGCACATTTATGCCATAGGACATCTCTGTTCTGTGACCAGACAACCAGGTTTTCACCAAGCTGTAGTGGCTGTTCAAACAAGCTGTGACTCTCCTACTGCCAATTTTGACAGGCAACATGAGTCACTGAGCACAGGGGAAACAATGGCCAAAAGGGAAGGAGAAGACACAGCACAGAAAACTTTTCTGTTGTGTGACACCAGATTGTAGGTGTCTCAGAAGTGGATTTGTTCAACTCTTGCAGCAGGTCACATTCCCAGATCACACAAGGCACTAAAAATTGTCACTAATCATGCCTTTGTTGGAAGACCTAAGAGAATCACAGAAAAAAATTAATAGAGGTGTGGGAGAATAAGCTCGCAGTTCTTGCAATCACACTTGTCCTGGCTACAGAGGGTCTGTGTTTGGAGAAGGAAGATGGGTTGAGAAATGCTTCACTGACTTTAAAATACCATCTTCCCTACAGAAAGGAGATTTTGCTTATGTTAATAGACATTTAAACCTTGCCAGCTAGAGAGGAAAATATACTTATTCAGGACAAAATATAACTTCCTCAAAACCATTGGGACTTTGCCAACAGCTTAAGCCACAAATAATTTACCCAGAGAATATGAAGTCAACAAGCTTTAGAACTGTGGGAACTGCAACTGTTGAATAAATCATTTGTGAATATCATTTAACTAAGGACAATTATAATACCCCAAAGCAATAGACGGATCAGTGTGTTACAGATAAACACGGAGCAGACTCTCAGCTGATGGAGTGGCATGGCTTCACTGGAGACCCCGGACCTCAGGCAGTTTGGGCCAGTGAAGTAAAACAACCCCTTGGAGAGTTTATTCTCTGTTTTGGGCTCATATTGCAAGACCTGAACCATTAACTGCTTTGGAGTTATTTAGTGCAGCAAAACATTTCTCCAGGATGTGAAAGCTACTTTCTAGCTAATGGGAAAAATAAGAGTTTTCTCATAGCAGAGAGGGCCCATGTGCACAGAGCACATATTATCATATGTCCTGATAGTCCTGCCCAAGGGAGTCTCTATTTGTTCTGGCAGAATGTCTCTGCCAGCCCAGGACTGCCCTGGAGACAACATTTCTTCAGAGTTTCTCTGTGTAGCTGTGCAGAGCCTTTGTGTGCTCCCTCCTCACTCCTTCTGTTTTTACATTTGGCTTTAGGGAAAGGCCAGAGTTACAGAAGAGACAACCACCCACCTGGGCGGTGGCACTGCCATTGCTCCCAGCCAGGCTTCCTCTTCCCTCGCCCCCATGCACTTGTCTGATCATGAACTGACTCAGTGCCAGTGTGAACAGATCAAGTCATTTGTGATTTTTGATAACCACCAACATTAAAACATTTCTGAGCTTTTACCTGACAGTAGTAGGTGGTTTGTTTGTTTTTTTCCAATCCAAAGGAAAATTAAAAAAGGAAATACAAAACTCTGGTTATTTTTGACATTTTATTCTGATTTCAATCTCTCTAAGGCTCTCACAGGGAGTCTGTCATAGTTTAGTAGGGTACTGACATCTTTTACCTTCTGTCCTGGTCTTGCTGACAAACAGCAAGAGGTAAATTTGGAAACATCATCTCAGCTGTAAGACAGTTTCTCATTTAATTTCTCAGCCTCCTGGGGCTTTAGGAGGGAATGCCACCTCCAGACAGCTCATAAAGTCATTTGTGACACAGGATGTCCCAGTTACTATATAGGAATGTTGAAAGCATTTTATTTTCTCCCCTTTGATTTTTATTGGTTGAGCTCCCAGTCTTCTGTGAGTAATTATACCATTTGCTTTATGTCTTGCTTTTATAATGACTAATACGAAAATATATGTACGAGCAAATGGAAGCGTGTTACCGAGTGATTAACAATGAACAATTAGGATTAATTAAGGTAATTATTTTAATAAATAAGAATTAGTAAAATATATTCATAAACAAAGCCATGGCACATATTTAGCACGGCTGATGTGGACTAAAGAAGTAGAATTGTGACAACTAAGAACAGAGGTAAGGAGGAGGCAGAGATGATTAAAGAGAAATACTTGTGTACATAAAAAAATGTAATTAGGCGTAGGACAAAATGTGCATATCCACACTGCTGTATCACTTGCAAGGATATTTCTTTTCGTCTGTTACCACTAGAAATGGGATTTACTCACAATCATTCATGTGTAACCATGTCTTGAACTTCTATTTCTTTCACAGTCATACAAAGAAGTCAGAAAGGCATAAAACTGTCCTAAGGAACAACAGGCAAAGTCATTCTATTCCATCACTATTAGTCATAAGAAACAACAGGCAAAATCCTTATCTTCCATCCCATTTTTAGTAACTCATTTCTGAAAGCTGATCCTAGCATCAAGATGATAATCTGTCCTGGAGATTCAGAGCTGAGGAATGAAATTTTAAGTGGACTAACCAAGATTTGCACTGACAATACTGAAATCACAAGACAATATAATATTTCTTTGAAGGTTTCTGGACATTCATGATTCTTTTAACACCTTTTTTTTTTTTAAACTGATTTTGAATGAGTTGAAGTATGTCTTACACTATTTTATAGTCCTCCAGATTTCTTCAGCTTTCACATCACCCCTGAACAGGACAGTGCGTGGTGTTTCCACACTGAAGGATGATTCTATTCCCATGGCACCACAAGTAACAGTTTTCCCTCAGCTAATATGCCCAGTTAAATGGATATGGTATATTACTGGGCAATATTAGCCTTTAGCATGATCAGATCAACAGAAAGAATCCAGTGGAGTTGTAAAGTCAAAGAAATAAACCTCAAGATTTGATATGCTAAACCACTGCCATAACTTTTCTTTCTACAACAAAGTGTTTAAATTACAATCAAATGTCAGTAAATTGTTGCTGGAAAGTTTATAACAAGAGTGGTAAGAAAGGATAAAGAAACACTAAGAGTGGTGCCACAGACAATGAAAAGAGACATTTTGGAAGACATTACAGTATCAAGAATATGGTCTGTCCAGTCCTAATTAGTAAACAGTGTTTACTCTGGGGTAAAATGCAGTTAGTTCTTTTTTGACTCGATGTATTGGGAGTATAAAGCTGTCAGTCCCACAGTCACACTCGCCCCTCCTGCAGGAGAGTCCAGCTGCTGACTCAGCACTTGTTTGTTGTTGGGAAGAACTTCAAGTCTCAATCGAGCCTCGTAAACCAGCTTTGCTGCAGTAAATCAAACTGCCTTTTTGTAGATGTTGAAGGTCAATAGAATGACAGGAGTACACACACAGTTAAGAAACCAAAGCCCCCAGCAGAGACTTTCTCAAGTCTATGTATTGTTCTATTTGTGTTCTTTGTCTGCTCTTTTGGCTGTGATTAAGCAACAAGTTTAAGCACATGGTTAAGGACTGTCCTGAACTGGTGTCTAAATTTGCTATTATGCAGCTGAGTTTTTTGTTGTTATCAAGATCTTCTCCAGCCTGTAAGCAAGAGTCATGGAGGGTAAGGGACTAAGACAGAGGCCAGAATCATGCATCCCGTTGTGCCAAGCCCAAGCTGGATGCCTCCAGATATTTTACTAACTGGAAAAGTACGTGCTTTGAAGGATAAACTAATTTGTTACATTAGGCATTAAAAGCAAAGTTTAAGAAAAAAAGTCTGCTTCAGTCCATTCTCAGGGAAAAAAAAAAAAGCACAAAATCCTTTTTTCTTTAGCACAGAAGAACATCAAAATGATACTTATTTTCCTCTTGGGAGAGATGGAATTGAGAGCATTTTAATTCATAAATATCTTCCTGGTTTCTCTTTAAAATCTTCCTGAGAATCCAGAGAGGAAAGGGAACTCTGAGTTTATAACTACTCCAGGTAGTACAGTTCACTTACATCTCACAGACAGCAATATTCATGTGGACAGAAGCTGACACTGTGTTGACAGGCTCTTTTCCTTGCTGCTGCTGGAACACAGCCCTTCCAGCCTGCTTTTGAGCATGACCATTTGATTGAGCCATCATTTTATCATATGCCACTGGCTTTTGTAACCAGGCTCTTGCCTCACTCTCGTGGTGCCAATAAATTGCAGTGTTGCTCTCAGTCATGTGCAGTTTTGGAGGGAAGAGAAAGTTTAAAGGAAAGAAGGAGATCTTGAGATTTGCTGTTTGGAGTCAGCACTGCATTATATTTCACTATGTAAGCAAACATACGCACAGTTTTCTGTTAAGGTTTTCAGGCAGAGCGGTCCAACAGGCAATTTCCTGTACTAAGTAGTGTTATAATTAGGATTGCCACTGGAATGAAACTTTGTGTGCCCATATTATTGTATTACACCATGTTAGCATTTAATTGTCACATCTGAGAGATTTCCACACCCCCACATACTTCTCATATGCTGCTTTTTACAGCATGGCTTTAAATTCCCTTTATTATTCCTTAATAAAGTATTTACATATCCATGTATATTGGTAGAGGACCACAGATAGCAAGTAAACAATCCCAAACTCCTATGGTTATTTGTTATCTGTGCAAAGGCACATACACCTATATCAGCATCTTGGCTCAAATGAAGCAGGATTGACAAGAGAAAATGTTTGGATTTGGTGATCAGGGGAAGCCTCTCAAGTCCAGCTGTGCCAACCCCAGGAATCTTCCTGAGTTTTGTTCATAAATGTAAATCAGATGAAGCTGTCCAAAGATGCACACCAGGCTCAAGGGATCAGGCTTGGTGTTTCCACTCTGGTGAAAACCCTTTTGGCATCAGTGGCAGCATTCTTGGGCACTTTATTATTCATGCTTTACTTGATTGGTCTTTAGGCTTGCAATGTAACAAGGGGACGCTGGAAAGAATAAAAGTAATAAGAGACTGCAAGCTACAGGAACGACATGTGTGTTAGGAGCTGCTTGTCTGCCTATCACTCCTGGTTGTAGGCAAGAGCCACTCCAGTTCATTAGGAGCAAACGGAAGTCCTCCAGCCCCAGATTCCTGTCATTTCATTTGAAGAGGAGGCCTCTGGCATGTAACCAGATATCTTCTGTGTTTTAAGGCTCGCTGATCTTTGCCTTTAGACTTCTGGACAGTATTAATTTACATAGGCCTGAAAACAAGCGTGGCGCTCGCCTTCGTCTTGAGTTACATGCAAGGAACACCAATAAACTTCCTGATGTAACTAATAAAGGAAATTGGGAAGGAAGGAACAGTCTATCAATTATCAATAGGATAAAAGTCCTAGGAATTGGGCAAATTAAAGTATGCAAACCAAGCAGTTAAAAGTTGAGATTCAAAAGGAAACTCTGAGCTCCTTCAGATATACTGAGGATAAATCCATTTACAAACTGCAGCAGAAGAGAAGGCTGAAGACAGGGAGAGTAATG
This sequence comes from Margarornis squamiger, assembly GCA_035222235.1. Taxonomy (NCBI): domain Eukaryota; kingdom Metazoa; phylum Chordata; class Aves; order Passeriformes; family Furnariidae; genus Margarornis; species Margarornis squamiger. Next base: position 15,442,274 of record JAWWTY010000027.1, on the reverse strand, counting down.
GCAAGAGAAAGCATGTTTTTGGAAGAAAGAAGAAAGGGGTGATTTATTCCTGGGTGTGAGAGATGGAGATATGCCACTTTTCATAAGATGTGAAAAAAACAGCTTTTTGTGAGCCGGACTTCTTGGGCCTTTTGTTTGCATCATTGTTTTAGTGCAAGCTGATGCCACTCCTATTTTCCTTTGATCACAAATAAAAGTAATGATATGTAGTTTTCATTAGTTCCACTGAAAACTGAATCTCCTTGTTTCAGTGCTGAATCTGACCCAGGGAGTCTGAGAAAGTGGGACATCATGGAAGAAGACAGAACCACACTCTTTTGGGAATTTGCTTTGACTGATTCCCCATGACCACTCTTCAGTTAATGTGTTTTTTACCAGTGCTTAAATCTTCTTTCTTTACAAAAATCACATAATGCATCCTTATTATTCATCCTTATTGTAATCATGATTTTAATAATAATAAAAATAATAAAAAATATCATTTTCATCATCTAGTAGGTAAATTAGTTCTCTTTTCCCATTCAGATTTCATATCAATTCACAAGAGAGATTAAGAAAAATATCCAGGAGAGCAAAAGCAATTCTTTTGCCTGGAAGATGGTCCTGCAGCTTCCATGAAGCCATGGATCAGAAAAAAATTGGAACAGAAACTCCAAAAATGGGACACACCCTAACTCAGGTCTTCTTTAAGCACATGCCCAATACAGAACACATTGCTAAGTCCTTTTCTGGCAGACAAGCTGAGCAGGGGGATCCTTTGCCAATGAGCTACTTACAATTTGTTCTTTTCAGTAGTACGAATCAGAATTGGGAAAGTTGTTTATTATTCAACCATCTCTTCCAAAGCAAGGAAAACACTGTTAGTAAGAAACTTCAAAAGCCTCTGTCACAGATATCAAGGCTATATACTATATGTCTTTGCCAAGTCAAATTAGGTTATTTTACTTGATATTAAGTTTGACAAGCGAAGAGCCTGTGAAAACCAGAATCCCAACTGGGCGTGCCTCCCACAACTCACTCAATTTTTTAGTGCTAAAATTCCTACAGTAGCCTTATTCTTCACTCTCAACTTATATTTCTGTCTGTATTTATCTTGTCTGGAAATTCACCTCATTGTGTCCTCGACATCTTCTAATATTCCAATTCTTCAAGAATCTGAACAGCACAAATAGACTGTGTTTTGGCTTGCAAACTGGTCTTACCACATGTGGATGTCTCTGTGGGCTTTGGTTTCTATCAACAGATTGTAAATTCTATTATCATGGTAATTTTCAGGTCCATTGACTGTATCAGACTTGTGGGCTCCTCCATCCTATTAAAAAACACCTGTGCTACATCATTTTCTGATGGGGACAGTGGCAAGTCAATTTGTGTATTAACAGCCATAGATAATTAAGCAAAATATTAATAATGCATTGCATTTTTAGAAATGGACAATCTTTTTGAGGACAGAGGGAGCATGACAGATTTCCCTCCATCCTTCCTGGAAAGGAAGAGCTTCCACTAACTTGCTTTGAGTGTGTCAAAACCGGAATCAGGCCTTTGAGACCTGCAACAGTCAAAAATTCACTGAATTATTAAATCAGAATCATTCTTGCACTTTACTGAATAAACATACTTTAATTACAGAATACTTCCCTGAATTTTTAGTGGTTTACACATAACCTTTGCAAAATATTCAACATGTAAAACACATACCCACAAAGGACAATAATTTAAACACTATCCATTTCACTTTTACTTTGTATTCTTTAAAAGGAATATTTTTACAAAAGGTTGCCTTCATCTTGGACAGAATACCTCATAAATATACATGAAAATATTTGTACTTCCTTTCTTCTATGATACCCAGTCTCATCTCTTACAAAAACTGCATTTGTAGTCTGGTTAAAATAAAGGACAAGTTTATTCTGACTTTGTTTTTTATTTAGCATAGGCACATAGTTCCATATGATAACAAGTGCTGGGGCTGCTGCTCAGCGAGGACCACCTCCCTGAAACAATTCTCTATTATTCAGACTCCTGACACCAGCATCTTTTAGCACATCAAAATTATTACTCTAAGAATTTTTAGAGTACATCAAAAATATTTAGTGGAAGCTCTCAGCTGGTGCCTGGCTATCCACAGAGAGCACCCCCTCTCTAGCATGCTAAGGAGGCATTTTCCAGATTCCTGACTCTCAGTTAACAGTAGTTGCATGTAGACCATGATCTTTCTGGCATAATGTATTATGGCCTGGCCCAAAGCTGACACTGGCCAGCTTTGAGCTCTGGTGGTGCCCCCAAGGAGAACAGCTGGAAATCTCAGCAGCATAAAAGGGTCAGGGTGATCAACAAGGCACCACTCACTCTGGTATTTTGAAATGAGACTCCAAGTATAGCTTCTTTGGTGATGTGAAAAACATTTCTAGAAAAATAAGTAATGGGTCCACTGTTAGCAAAAAACCACCAGTTAAACCTTTTCTAAAACTCTGTTCAGTACTGAACTTCATGTCAGCCCAAAGCAGCACAGAGAGAATAAGATGGGACAATTCATACTGTACTCTATCTTCGGTCAGCTTTGCCTGTTCCTTACTTTACTGAGGAGTTTTGAAAGATTAGCTCAATCATTTTACAAGTTCTTGCTATTCCTTTATGTCAGCTTCCATACTAGAAAGGCTCACTCCTCACCATTATGAGCAAGCAAAGCTGGGAGTATTCTAAGTATTATTAAAATTCTGAATGTTGGCCTAAATGTTTTCAGAAGTCACTGCTATGCATTTCCTCCCATTATCTTGGAAGCCCATCCTTGGGACATCTCCATCATGGTATGGTTTAGCCCTCTTATTTTCAGTGTACTTCTGATTTACATGGCAACAAAAACCAAAGGAGAATTTAAATATATCCTTCAACAGATTAAAATATGAATCTGCATTACTGTAGAATCATAAAATCATAGAATGGCCTGAGTTGGAAGGGACCTTAAAGATCATCTAGTTCCAATCCTTCTTCCCAGAATCATTCCATTAAGAAAGAATATTTCTCCCTTCTCTGATAATTGCCTTGCGCTCCAAGAGGAGTTGATGGCCAGAAATGATTCCCATGTTCTCAGCAGGAGGCAGTGGGAAAAGGAGCTATCAAAGGAGCTGCTATCCCTGTATATGGAGGCGACATCCACCTATCTTCGCCCTTTTCTAGTTGCAGCCCAGCAGAGCCATTTCCACAAGACTGGAATGAAGCAGCCAGAGGAAGCCTTCACTTGTCCAAGGTATCAGGGGTTCAGAAGGAGCCCTGCAGTGGTGTAGGGGTGTCTTTTTGCACTCTGATTTAATCCTGATGGAGGATATCCCTTAAAAGGGTGATCCTGCCATTGCCTTCCAGGCAAATTGCACCAGACTGGCACTGAGTGTCTGTATCACATGGCAAAACCCAAAATATGAGAACTTTCCTTACCACAAAGGGGGGCATGGAGAAGAAATACTGCAGTAGAAAACTCATGCAAGTAAGAGTCTGCAGTTTTACAACAGTGCAGTAGGTCAGTGCGTGTAAATTTAACTGTCACAGTGGCGTACAATTTAATCAGTCCATATAAAAAGTCTGAGAATGCCACTTTATGGACTACTCAGTAAATGCAGTGTGCATTACAGGAGAGAGTCTTGTCTTACATCCTGGGGATAATGTCACTGGTTTGGGATTCATAAATGAGGTCTGTACAGGAAGAGGGGATTATGCTGGCAATGCGAGAATTCACCACAAGGAATATTTACAAGCTATAAATCCAGTTGTTAATTTCAGGTTATCAAAACCAATCACTGTATCTCAGTTCTCAAACAACATATCATCATCATCATCATCGTCGTCGTCATCATCATCACGCCAGTAATCAGCCACTGCAGAATGAACACACAGTGAAGCTGAATTTCCTTAAGTGTATTGTGCTCCTTTCCTTCACTAAACATTGAATTGCAACCTCAATTAACAAGACATTTCTTGCTTAGGCAGGAGAGGGGGCAGGAGGGGGAGAGGCCTTCAAAACGGCCGTGGAAATACATGCACAGCTTTCAGGAAGCAGAAATGTGTTTGTAATTTGCAACAGGAGGAAAAATAAAAGGCTGAAAAGAAAGATTGATTCCAGTTTTCAGACTATTAAATCAATGTCAACTTATCAAATCCTTGTATTTCCTGGAATGAGAACAAAGGTAGCATAAATGAATATGTTTCCAGATTTGTGATCTGTTTACAGTTATATTGTGCACTTATTAGCAGTACGACTTTGCAACCACAATTAGAAAGACTACCACTTTTTTTTCTCAGTTTCATGTGTAAATTTGTACTTAGAAGAGCGATAAACAAAAATCAATCTCTACAGGAGCTGTTCAGACAAGCACAATTCAGGCTTTACTACTGACAGCTGTACTGAAATACTTCTACAACCACAGGATATAAGTTGCCAGCTGTTCTAACCCTACACACCACACAGCTCATGCGCTGCCTTGCAACCGTGTTCCACAGCACCATCTCCCAGGCATCAGTTCTGAGCCTGTCTTTTATGTTACATTTATATATATCATTTATGATGCAATTCTGTCACCTTCAGATGGAGCCACTATCCATTTACCCAGGTATGACAACAGACCATAACCAGAGCCCTTCGATGGAAAAAGACCCATCTAACAGTGAGGATAGTCACTCTCCTAGAGCAGAAATTTTCAAACCAATAAAAAAAGCCTTTTACAACACAGCACAGTTTGGGTTTCAACATGTTCTAAGTTGTGGCAGAGATAGATAGATAGATAGATAGATAGATAGATAGATAGATAGATAGATAGATAGATCGATCACTTTTGGCTTTCTTCTCAATCAGTCTTATTTTCTAATTTTGTACTAATCACCTTTTATTGTCTCAAGTGACAGGATCTTTATGCATCCTTGGGGATAATAATCTACAGTGCTCTCAAACTGTCATTTTGATGAGAGATTGACTGGGTTGAATAAACAGGTCAATCCTAATGTAAAGATTATCATTGAAAATCAGCTGTCAGAGGCCCTACTTAATTTATTCTGACCTCATATCACAAAAAGCAGCACGAATCCTTCTTGAAATACCAGGATTGTTCTGCCGTAATTCCAGCAGTGACAGAGACATTTTGATCAGTGGCTGTGTAGGTTCCTTATACAATGAAATTAGGCGTAGTATGTCTTCACCAGGGTTCAACAAATCATTGCATGCTGCTTATTCTTCTCAATCTCTTCTCTGTGGAACAGGATCCAGCAGATTAGATTCAGAGCAATGCAGAGATGGTAAAAGAGATTCCGCTGGATTTCACACAAAAATCATCACTGCTGCTTTTCCCACGGTTCTGTGCTCCTCATGTTTTGCTTCTCTTGTGATGTTTGACAAATAAGGTCTCATGAAACACAAGAGTAAAATGAAATGACCATATTTCTCAAGCTCTACATTTTGATACCATCTTTCACTTTCAAGAAATCATTAACTGGTAGGAAAATGGATGCATTTGCCTTATTGTTTTAGAACTAACGTGATTTTTCTATGTTTCTTAGTTCCTTAGTGAGAGGAGAGATTAGTAAGAGGCATACAAGACAGTTTCCTAAAACACTCAGTATTCTGTCTGACCAAATTGATCCCTTCACCCCTTACAGTACCCCAGAAAAACCTCAGGCAGTTCACAAGTGCAACATCATTAGAAGAGAAACCTCTTCCAGGAGATTTTTATTTGAGCAGCTTTTAAGCTTTTGCCCCCAGTCTTGTGTTCTGATGGATGTGTGTCTAGGTGGCAAGAACATCAGATTTAAGTGAGGGGAATCAAATAAGAGAGTGGAGAGATATGAACATGCTGAGTCTGAGTGCAGACACCAGCCTCCAAATGTTTGGGGGTGGATGAACATTTCTGTGGAAGAACCTTTCTGTGGATGATTTCTCTGACTGCCTTTGCTGCTGGGTTTCTCCTGCTTTCCTCTGAAGCAGACTGACTTGCCATTATAATGAGTAGTTAAAGTCTCTGTGTTCTGGTATTATTTCTATGAAATCATGAAGGACATGCCATGTTAGACATCAGCTGTGCCTTTGTGTTCGAAAAGACACATGAAAGGCAGCGATGAGAGGCTGCAAGGAAGGGAAGTCGGGAGGACAAGTTCTGCAGCCTGCTGATAAAGGGATTTCTCGGGAAGCAATGATTCAGGATTCTCAAGAATTGCCCTAATTGTGTGGTGATGCCCGCCCAGCTGTCTCACTCCACACCCGTGCACGGTGAGGGAGATGGGAAGAGACAGTTACAGCATGGGATCAGTGCCTGCTGCCCATGGCTTCTCCAAATGTGTTCTGAGGAGGTACCAGCCCTTAGAGATAGGTCAACAGGTGGTCTCTGGATTTTGTAGACTTTGTGGCTGGTACTGCTGGGATTTAACCTGTTACAGGAGATTCTTGTGCCTTGAAGGATGAAGCCAAATATTGAGTGTCTGTCAATGAAACTAAACCATACAGGAATTAGGGTTATAGATCCCTGTCTGCTTGGCTTGTGCCAGGAGATGTAGCAAGGAGGACCTCCAGCAGTCCCTTCTCTCTGGTCTGTCTGTCTCCTGCACAGATTCCTTAGGGTGCATCCCTGATGGTTAGACAGAAGAAAGCAAAGCACAGGATTATGTGAAGTCAGGCAGCCCGTGGGGGCGAAGGGGGAAGGGAAATGAAAGAATATTTAAAATAAACAAATATGCATCCCAGGAAAAGCTCTTCCCAAGAATCTGCGGAGAACTGCCTGTAATCAGTTAATCAGCATAATTGTTTCTAATTAGGTTCCAGAGGCACATCACAAACACTGCAGGCTTTGCAGAGAATTGGGTAGGGGTCTGGGGAGTGCAAAGAGGAAAAAGCTTCCAGTGTATTAATGACAATCATAACTCTCTGCACAGCCAGGGAGGCTTCTGCTCTAATTAGAACCATTCTTGCCGAAATGGGAGGCGACATGATTTGTGAAAAAGACACCCTCAGCATGTAATTTTCTATGTAACAAATCTAGAAAGATGGATGCTCTTTGATCTCAGTTCTCCTGTTATTGCTGTTCACACTGGGAAGGGCTCTTTAATGAAACAATCTCAAGGTAATTTACCGCCTTTGAAGTCCTGAAATGTGCTGCCAACAAAATTTCTGGTTTAGTGGAGGCTGCTGCAGCAGTCACTCAGGGTTGCTTAATGGAGCACCAAAACTGGAACATCAAGACATCAAAGGTGAAGGTGCCATGTGATTAATAAACTAAGCTATTCATTTGTTTCTGCCTCAGAGGCAATCTGACAATTTATTGTCACTAGCTAATTTGCACTTTGTGAGTACTTGCTCTTGCTAGTTATGCTGCCTATAGAACAAGATAAGTGATGTTTACATGAAGAGGGGAGGAGAATAGACCCTTTTTAAATCTAGGGGAATAGAGGGGAAAGGAAAGGCATTTTCCAAAATTATTGTGGAAGCTACCCAGACTGTGGAGTTTTATAGAGGGGAAGCTGGATGGAGTGGGGACTCATTTCTGCATTATTCACTCCCCTCCCCCTGCTGCCTTTGACCATCTCCTTGTTTACATGCAGTTGCCAGGAAGCAAACCCCAATTAAAAGTGGATTACAAGGCAATGAAACAGCATTGTTATGAGGGAAGAGTTACACCAATCCATTTCTTTTTAATTTGATGGCTAATCCAGGGGTTTCAATGATATTGGGTAGATAAGGTGGGTCTTACAAATCTCTGCTGACATCTGTGGTGGCAGCCAGTCTGGTCTCTGCGGAGAAGATTGTGCCCATCAGTTCCTGCCTTCAGCAATAAAAGCCTTGTCATTCATTTCCCATTGGAAGTGCCCAAGTACCCACCCCAGCAGGACATCATTGCTTTAAGAAAGCCTACAGCGAAATGAAACAGCCCAAAAAAGAGAGGAAAAGATGTTTCCACAGAGAAAGTAAAAGCCTAGTTCAGATAATGTGGGCTGATCGGCTTTGTGATCAAGTGAAAACAAAACATTTGTCTAAGAATTCCGGGAATGTAATTGGGATGTGGAGTCTGACAATGCTGCCTGCAATGAGGAGGAGTTGGGGGGAATACAAAACATGCAGGCCTGAAGAGTGGGGAGAAGTGGAGTTGGTACCTCCCAGATTGGATCTGCAAATGAACTCTCACTCGCAGTTTCTGAGAGATGCCCTTTCCACAGCTATGCCATGGTAGGGGAAGGCAAAGGGCTGCCGATCTCCCTTGCTCTAGGGCAGAGGAGCAAGGGGCAGCCTGTGGAAGGTGCTCAGCCTCCTTATCTCACCTCGGATATTAGAGCTTTCCAAAACCTCAGGCTATGGGGAGGTCATACAAAGGAATTCTGATGTGCATAAACTGCCTAATGAATTATATTAAGACACCTTCATAAAATTTATGTCCAACTTCAGGTTTTCAGTCTTCTCCCAAGAACTGGAATGAAGAGATCCAAATTCAGGATCGTTTTTTTCAAAAATAAGACACAAATGTCAGGTCACAAAAGGCCAAGTTCTTACTAAAGGCCAAGTCTGATCGTGACAGGGTTTTTGCTTGGGCTGTTTTGTCTTGAGACTTTGTTTTATAATGGTTTTTTTGAGTGTTCCATCCTCTCCTGTGACACAAGCACACATCTGCCTACATCCCCATGGCAGCTGTGTTCAGAAAGAGACCACGTGGTGTTTGTAGAGTGTATGGGCTGCACAGTGGTGTGTCCACAGGTATATTGCCTGAGGCTTGCACCCAGGTCAGGCAGATACCCACGGCCCTTGAACACACACCAGAACGCTCGGAAAACACCTTGGCTTGCCCTGGCAGCAAGGCATCCAAGGATATCCTACCACACCCAGGTCTGCAGCACGGAGGAGCCAGACAAACTGGTTACACAGGCATGGTTAGGTGGTCTTGATTTCATAGCAAAAAATAATGTGCCAAACCAGTTTATAGGAAGATCTCCATGTGCCAGGCGAGGATGTCACAACTACCAGGCGTATTAACTATGTTATGTGTGGGCACAACAAATATTTATAGTCAACCTTTTCATGAACTGGTTATAAACTTGGTGCACAGTGGAAATGTAGGCAGGGCCTTTGGGGCTATTTTTGGTCCTTAGAATGAGGCTGGAGACAGGAGCTCTGCCTCTTTGATAAGGTGATGCCTTTCAGTGCAGGGTGGAAGGGAGAAGTTCAGAGGTATGTAAAACTAAGCAAGAGTAATTAAAAAATAAACTAGGAGACTGCTATCAAACCTGTGAAAGGTATTGTTTCATGAGTTGTTGAAGCTGGAGGCAATAATTTGGTTCTTGTTTATGAACCCCTGACCATCTACCATCTCTAAATTTTGCTGTGCAAATAATTAAATGAACCACAAACTCCAGCACAGCAGAAAAGAGTGATTGTAGTTTTTTCTTTAATTTTTTATTTTTTTTTCAGGGGGAAAAGAAGTTTCATCTCTTTGCTCTATAGGGGTTAACATGCAGCATCCTGGCTCCTGTCACTAAGAAGCATGATAAGACTTCAAAGAGTACAGTGCAGGGCAGATACAGGCAAGCAACAAGAACTGGGGCTAGTAGGAAGCTTGTAAAAAATGAAAAACAAAACACCTCCTCCAAACAGAAAAGAAACCCTAATGAGTTCATATATGATACAATCATTGTCCATCTTAAATAACCTCTTTTTATTAGCAGGTTTAAAGGACCCCAGACAGTGGCAAAATATTATCTGGGGTCCATAGCCATGGGCATGGAGCAAGGAAAGTGAATTTGAAGATCTAGCTACATCTGGAGTTTATCAGCCCTTTTCCTGGCTAGTATTACAGTAAACAATTATCTGTAGATCAGGAGACAGCAGGGACTTTAAAGACCCAAATTACAGAGAAAGGGAGAGAGAGAAGGAGAATACAAGAGATAAAAAGGAGTCTATGCATCTTATCGTACTAATGAAATCAACCTGACAATCATGGCAGGCTGCAAGGGTATTACACTGTCTGGTATTAAATGAGCAGTTACAGCACAGGCTCCTGTGTCAAACAGCAAATAGACACGAAAGAGAAGAAAAATGTACCGCTAGGTCAAGGCAAGTGATTTATAGGCAGTAGTTAGACAGCTGGTCAGTTTTAAAACCTCCTCAAGTGTGCTGTCAGGAAAACAACATATTCAAATGTTTCGATTAGCATTTCAAGGGACTGGGAGTGGTCTGCAGCACAAAAAAACTCGGTGATCCCTAAAATGCAATTAATGAGGAAATAACGACTGCCTGGAGCTGTTGTTCTGTTTACATGCTCAGGAACAATCCCCTGTTGCAAGGGCAGGAATAATCCAGCCTGTTTTCTGGACAAATTTGACTAATTTCCACTGTTTCAAGCCATGATGCCTTTCTCTCCTTGAATGCTGCTGGCTTGCTGCAAACAGCAGCTTCTTCCAGCAAGTGGAAGTAGCATGAACAACATTTGAGTCCAAAAGGCTGTTTTCCAAAATTACAGGAGTTACGATGACCATGTTCCTCAGTGGACCAGCTGCAGTTACAAATGTTAAGGTGTGCTCTATTTCTACAAGGGTCTGATGGATACATTACTACCTTAGAAAATTCTGGGGGGTTTAATTCATCCATGTACTTTCTGGGTCTTTCAAATGGGAACAGCAGCCAAATAATTCTACAACTGGAAAAAGATAAAGGACAAATAGGCTTTGGAGTTGGGACTGAAATACTAGAATACATTATTTAGCAATCCTTCTGAGGCACTGAAAGTGTATTCATAGAGCTCTGGATTGCACAAAGCTGGCAAGATCTCCAAAGCTCAGGTCCAGGTTCTGAGAATTCAAAATTCTTACTGGAGCTCCTCGTGTTCACAGTCAAATCTCCTCCAGCAGAGCAGGGCTCCCCATGGCTCATCCTCATGGTCCTGAGACATTTTCCCCATAAGACAAACACACCTGAAGAAAGCCCTCCCACCACAACAGCATCCTGATACAAGCTGTTCAGTGTGACCCACCACAGAATTAAGGCAGACAATGTGGTCAGTTCCTGTGTTATTACAGACCAAAAAAAAGTAGAGCAAAAACGTCAATGATTTGTTATGAAAAATTTTACTTCTTTCCCATCAGTGTATTTGACAGCAAAATAAGTGTCTTGTCTGAGTTGAGTAGAATTGTGAGAAGTCTTATGTGAAAAACACCTAAGAATATGAAATTAGAAATGAAGCTCTAAGGTTTGCCTGAAATGGAGTCAAAACAAAATATAAAGGGTCTTATGAACTGGGGGTGGGAGCAGGCAGGCCACAACTTTTTGCTAGAGGCATGAAGGCACTGTAACAACTTCTCTGACTAATAAATCCTGTAATCCTATAATTGGCAGCTACATATTTGTACATGTGAGACCAAATGCAGTTTATAAAAAAAAAATCGAGTCAAACCAAGGAAAGCGAAGGCAGTTAATTACTTGTTTGTGTGGAAAGGCAAGAAAGGAAACCTTCACAGGTATTCCTTCCCCCAGACTGGGGTCTGGATAACATGTAGGAAGAACAATCCACTACAAATTATTATCTAAATGCTCATTTTGAATCCAAGAGTTATTTTTTCTTTCTCATCTCTGTTTCCAGACCAAGATACATCACTGTGAAATGAGGTGGGTCTTGATGCCCTTGGGAAAACAGCAAACGTTGACTTAATCCCCCCATGCTGGTTTGAAGTGCAATCTTCACATCACGCTGAGGGCAGGGCAGTGCCCAGAGGTGTCCCTCGGGGTTAGGACAATTTTCTGAAGATGCTCAAGCCTGTTTAGCCCATCATGCTGACAAATCCCAGGCCAGCTGGGCTACTTTGAGCAGCTCTTCCTGTACTTTTCCATTGATCTTCTGCCTGGATATGTAGTCATGAATTTGTTTGTGTCATGAGAAAATGTCATCTTGATCTCTCTAATAGGTTTTCAAAGGGTAACATTTTGTTTGAAGGGAACAGGAAAGAAAAAAAGCAACTGAAAACACTAAATTAGAGTTATTCAAGATGTTTATATTTGCACTTGAAGATTAGCAGCATGATGTGTTTGAGTTCTCATTCCTTTGAATAAACCCTTTTTATTAAGTTGCACTATTGCTAGAGCCTACTCTACTGCTTAAAAATAAATAACACACTAAGGCTTCTTAATGGATCCAAATTATCTAAAAGACGTTGGGTTAGTTTATATAATTTATACTTCTAGCTAACCTGTATAAGTCAGAATAATTTAAAATAGATTGGACGAAGAATTTATCTTTTGCTGAAGGTCTTGAGTCTGGATAAAGAGTGATGAAATATGTAATACCTCTCTTCCCTACGTGAGAAACAAGGGAAAGCAAAGGGACAACACTGGGCATGGCAATGACAGAGGACAGGAGAAAGTAGGTGGAATGGAGAATCCTGGAATATGTTTGCTTTGGAGCAGGTTTGTTTTGATAGGGCTGGCCCCAATTGCTTGGTCAAACATGCTGGACTAGTTTCTCCTTCACTGTAAGTCAAGAAGGTGTAAGTTCATTCATTATGTTGGGACTGTGTCTATTTATAGCTGTGGAGGACTGCATCCAATGTAATGATGTTGTAAGAGCATAAAACAGATATGCCATGCTGTTCATTTTCTAGTCATGTTTTTTAAGTGCTGAACTTAATATCAAGTCATAAATGCTGATAAATGGTTAGTAAACAAGGGTTGTTTTGTCCTACGTGGCAGACAGATAAAAATAATTTTCTACATTAGACAGCACTTGATGAAGTTATTTACACAGCAAGTCAGGGTTCTACAAACAAAACTCCTATTGCAAATATTCTCTTCTCTCTCTCTCTTCTCTTCTCCATATAATAAGGTTTACCTCTCTCTCTCATTTTTCCTGAGGCAGTGTCAATGCAGTTTTTGAGATTTCCCAAGCAGATACATTATCTTGTGATACAGCCCACGGTTGTGAATGTCACGTCTTATTTTTGACACGATGCCTCCCTAAGAACATGCATCACCCTGGAGGGGGCAGGGGTGTGGTGGAGGGATTGTATTTCCTCAGTAATCAGACATAAATAAAACTGCCTAAAAATAAGTACATAGTATCCTCCCCAAAGTGCCTGCTAACCACAACACAGATGAAGGGCAGGAACTCTTTCTTTATAACTCAGTTCTTCACTGTTCTGCAGAGGAAGAAAAGGGGAAGATGGGCAGAGTCAGGTTGGCACATCCAGTAACAAAGACACAGCACCTGCTATTGGTTCTTTTCATTAGTAAAAGTTCACCCAGTTGGTTACAAAGCCAACAGAAGCTTTTGTTTGTTTGTTTGTTTTAATTACAGCTAAGTTTGGATTTTGGATTGCTTTTCCCTAGGGGACTTCTCCTGGGATCAATTCAGTCCTGATCAGCTGTCTTTGTATGTTAAAAGCATGGTAAAGCTGAAGACACTCTTTTTTGAATGAGATAGAAGACCAAGGTTTATTTGTTTGTTAAAACTCCAATGACAGTTTTCTCAAGATGAATAATAGGATCCCTGGAGGAGGAGAAAGGTTTGACATTTTCATCTGAATTAAATTGCATTCTGCTTGTCCTGGTCCTGCTCACACTTTCAACTGGGTGTGATTCTGCTGTTCTTTACTTCCATTCCTGAAACATGGCCATATGTTAAATTTTTAAGAATACCTTCTCTGTGAGGGCAGTGAGACACTGGTACAGGCTGCCCAGAGAAGCTGTGGCTGCCCCATTCCTGCAAGTGTCCAAGGCCAGGTTGAACAGGGTTTGGAGCAACTTGGTCCAGTGGAAGGTGTCCCTGTCCATGGCAGGGGGGGCGGAACTGGGTGATCTTTAAGGTCCCTTCCAACCCAAACCATTCTGTGATTCTATAATAACAGAGATGATGAACCCCTGAGTTGATTGTATTCCAGAAAAAGGTAATGTGATCCCTTTGTACAGCCTGCATATATGAATGAACTCTAGTTACAACTATTTCAAATCAGCAAGAGACTCTGCAGAAGCAGGACATAGTCCTTGATCTGTAGAGTATCATGGAAAGCGATGTCTCAAAGCCAGGATGTAAAATGCTCAGATATTTGTGGCAAACCAGAGGAATTCTGTAGAGCAGAATGAAACATAATTTCAGCTCTCTGAAGGCAGATATGGATGGATGGATGGATGGATGGATGGATGGATGGATGGATGGATGATAGTTAAATACGTAGTGCTCTGTAATGGG
>JAWWTY010000027.1:15300213-15427985 GCA_035222235.1 Margarornis squamiger | reverse complement strand
ATGGATGGATGGATGGATGGATGGATGGATGGATGGATGGATGGATGATAGTTAAATACGTAGTGCTCTGTAATGGGAAGGTTTCACCAAGCTACTGTCACCTTACAGAATCACTGCAGAAAACCAGTGGATAGATAGTTGGGAGGAGAAACTCTCCATTGTTTGGAAAATGTGGGTTACGGCATACAAAAACAGGAGATGAAAAAGAAGGGAATTCACATCAATAAAAGATGGGAATTGTTTTAAGCTTCATTAAGTAGTTTGAAAAACCAAAATTCTCTTTAGTTAGAATGGCAGAGCAGGGGATGGCTCCTCAAAGTAAAAGTTTCTTGTAAAGAAAATTAGTCCTTGGCTGTAGCTCTGACTCATACAAAGCCAAATACAACAAACTTGAGTGGTTACCCCTTACTGGGTGGTAATAGGAATGGGGTCTCCCAGACTGAACTGGAATGAGGGAGGGATGAATCAAGGGGGGCAATGTCATCTTTGCCCTCAGCTTTCTGAGGGTGCAGGGCTGAAGAAGGGCAGATGAGGAGAAATTCCCCCTCTTTTCCAATCAGATATTATATCAAAGCTTTAATACACAGCCAAAGGGATCCTTTTTTAGGGCTAATGATGGTCAAATCTCAACATGTTTTCAGTGTCAGTTCAACTTGAAAGGATCCTGCCAGCAGTCAGATACTTCAAACACAGGAAAAACTGCCATATTCCTTGAGGTCTCCCATCCTTCCCTTTACTGGATTTTTTTTTTCTCCAAACACCAAATTTGAGAGCCTTGACCTCAAAAAACACCCCACTAGGCAAGGTTCTTCTCATGCCAACTGGATTCTAAACTCAACCTTCTGCAACCCTAAAGGAAACTTTCAGCTTGAGTATTCCAGTTTCATTTATTTCGAGGTTATTTTCATGGCTGCTGAAGCTCAGGGGAGTTCTGTGCATTATTTACTTATCTTTGATCCATTGTTCCCAAGTCAGACATTCTATTTCTTTGTTTTCAGCCTAAATTTTTTTTACATCTCTTATTTTCTTAGTCATGTATTTTGATTTTGTTTTTTCTCTTTGGTCGTTAGGGTGGGGGGAAATATTCAGATTAAAATGTATAGTTATTTGGGTTTAGTTACATTAGGGAAAATGAGGAATGAAAATGGGTTTGTTTATTCAAAAGTTTTCTTTCTCTCTGTTATAAATTGGTTTTTGTACCTTGAGGCCAGTTGCTTAAATCACAAGGACTAGCACTCACAATGGAAAAAAAAATAAAAATCTGGTACAAGGCAAAGCACAGTTAAATGGTCAGAAAAAGAATAATCATTTTCCTGGTTTTTTAGTTGCCAGCAGGTGAAAACCTCTTCTTTACATTCATTTGAACTGCAGAAGCTCCTCAGCTCATACTAAATGAAGAGTCAGCTTAATTGCTGACGCGAAACACTTTAAAGAAGGAAGTTTGGTCAAGTCATTTGTTTCTTTTGCATCTTTATCTTCAGTCTGACATGGGTTTAACCTTTGCTTCTAATCCCCGTGTCAGTCAGGTTCAGCTTTAATCTCAGAAAGTAAAAGTATCAGTGCAAGGTTATTTGAATAGAGGAATAAAATTCAGTTCTCTAAAGGTGAACCCTGGGCTATTGCAGGGATGGTGGCAGAAGATGCAGGGAAGTTTTCCTGGAGAGCCTCTTGAGGGACAGAAGGAACCCGGGAAGAGATCTTGGCATGCATCAAGCTTTTATGGTACGTTGAAGAACCCCACTAGGCTTTTAAAGCTTTGGAGAGCTGCTTGTTGTTTATTCATTCCTCTGTCTGAAGGCAGAAAACATTTTTCTGACACTTCAGAGGCTCCAAAGGTAGAAGAAAATTCTTGGGTTGAATTATCTTACCTAAATGTAGACACTTAAACAAGAAGCCCAGTTGCTCTTGGCTTCCCTTTATAGTCAAGGGAGAGATGAAGATGCCTCCAGAGCCAATTTAGGCATGTTGACATTCTGCCATTCATCTCTTTAATCCTTTTTTTCTTTCACTGGCTGAGTGCAGCCTGCCCAGCTGCACCCCTTTCCTTGGATTTCTTGACATCTTTTTGTCCTTCACATGTGACCGGTCATCTGGCCCCAGAAGTGAAATCTCACCATGATCCACTGCTGCACAAAGCAAACACACCATTAGCTCGGGCGAACTTATTGCCACAAGGTCTTGTAGAGGCCAGAAGCTTAAAAAGGATTCAAAAAGGAATTAGATATTTGTATCGGGAACAAGAATAGCCAGGTATAATAATCAAGATTAAAAAAATAAATAAGACTTTTGAGGGAGCTATAAACCTACATTCTTCAGAGTTTATGTGAACTTCTGACTAATGAGGGCTCGGAGTAAATTTTGTCCAGTGGAAATTCTCTGGGATTTATGTTTTAGCTCACTTAGGCACTTCTGAAATCCCAGTCCCTGGGTCTGCTGGACTTCTGATTGATCCAGGATGACATTTCCTGTAAGCATATGTTTCTAATCATCAAACAATGCACAAATTTGTTTTAAAAAAAATAAATTAAAAAATGTCCTGGATAATTCAGGGGATGAGGGGAGAAAAAAGGAAAACAAAATTTTTTCCAAAGAAAACTTTTCCCAATAAATAACCACAAATAATTTGCTCAGCAGGATTCCCTTCCTCAGTTCTTGTGCTTCGCATCACCTGCCCCCATTGCCTTCCTGCCTGCATAAAGGAAAACCTTGGCCCTTTCTCTCCTTCTGCTAATAGGGATTTTTTTCAACTGGCATCAAAAACATCATGGATGCCTTGAAGTCTGGAGTGAAGGTGACAGGCATACCTGGAAGAAGCTCCATTCTATGGAATATACAATTCAAAGCAAATTATTTTACAAGAAACTTTGACTATATTTCTTCTAATCTCCAGTTAGGAGTATGGTCTAATTTGGAATGCAGTTTATTATATGTGCTTTTAATGACTGTTGTACTCAGAGGAAGAGCAAAGCTTAGTTCTTAATACCTGTCATCTGGGAAGACATCTTGGAGCATAGATACTCATCAGGGCAGTGTGGCCATCCTCCAATGGTTGGTGGAAATGAAGGTGGGTCCCTTCAAACACATGTTTTCAATGCAACACGGATAGCAGAGAACCAGTGCCCTCCAGCAGACAGCCAGATAGGCAAAGGTTGGGACTAAGCTCAGCTAGGATTAAAGGATGCAGAGGCTATAAAAAGAAGGTTATGCCAAAGAACTAAGCAGTACATGTACTTAAAGCACACAAAATCTCTCCTCACCTAGTGTAAATAGATGAGGTAATTGTAAGTTAGAAAGGGAGAAGTCTCAGAAGTCTGAGCAGTCCTTTGTTCGCAGTTTCTCCTCTGTGCTTGGAAAGATCACAGTGCAACACACCTCGTATAAAGGTCACCCTATTATACACCCTGCAACATGTTACAATTATAGCATCCCTGGTAGCTTCTAGTCATTGCAAAATAATTGTTGTAAATTTTTATAGAAGTCTTTTGTGGGCTTTTTTTTTCACTCCTTCTTGATCTGTGCAGCTGACTCATGAAGCTGGAAGAGGAGACGAAGCAGCAAATTGCTGCGGGAACTTACGTCACCAAGCGCCTGGGCTGAGCACCCAGAGCTGGTTTCGTTTCACTGAAACCATGACACTGAAACCACTGTTCTGTCACTGTGCAGAGCAGTGGCTGAATGTCCACTCCTTAGATTGGAAAGAAGCAAATAGCAACAGCAAGTGAAGGATTAAATGAACAGAGAGGCTCTTTGTGTTTACAAGCGGCCTTTTAAAATTTACAAAATGTCTAAGAGCTTCTCCTAAAAACATCCAGTTGGTCTTTGCTGGCATTTTATTGTCTTGGCTTTGGTCATTTCAATCAAATTTTGTAGCTGGCAACACTGAAGAAAAGTTACCATCTGTGCCATTCTTCTTTCAAATCCCAGAAATGGTCCCAAAGAAATAACTAATCCCAGGGTTGGATCTTTAGAAAGGACAAGGGGACCAATTATTAACGTGATTGCATCAATATGGGCCTTGTGTACTTTCCCCAACCACACAGGAAGGAAGCATTTACCTAATTGTGTGGCCTTCTTCGTTATCTTCTCCCTCTCCCACCACACAGAACAGCAGCACCCAGATTTCATTCCTTTACATGCTGATGTGACTCTTCCAGGTTGAGTTGGTGCCTAAATGATAACAAAATCATCTGAGGTGTCTTGCTAGCCTATGCACAAAAAGGATTTCGGTTTACAGAAGTCTCATTGCAACACATTTGCAGATGTTACCATCACCTTTGATTTTAAAGGAAGAGAGATGTGTCCTTGGCACAGTGAATTTATTTTAGCATGTGGTTCAGAACATTGTTGTGCAGCAGCAAGACAGAACCTTTCTGCCTTTCTATCAGAACACTTAATCACACCTTTGCCTCTGCTGAACTCTCTCACTCCTTATGCACAAGTGCTGCTCCTGATGGTGAAAAATGAGTGCAAAAATCCTCTGTGAGTTTGTAGGGAAATGGAGTTGTGGGACAACCATTCATAGTTGGAATCCCTGTGCTCTACGTTTTCACAGGGGTGTTTTCTAGAATGCAGCTTACTGCACATCTAGGAGCTATGGGGTTGATGCAAAGAGGGAGTCTTTTACAAATCCAAAAGATGACTCCAAGCTCCCCAGCACGAGTTCCTGGAGATTGTGAAGAGGTCTGGATTCCCACTGGGCTCTGAACACCCACTGCAGCACGAACACCCCTTGAAACGTCGCTCTACCACAGCATTGCCTCTTCCATAGTCAGCTCAAATTGTGGAGAGGGAGTATTTCTGCTCAGGGAAGCAGAACTTGTACTACAAATTGCATCGCAAGTACTCGTTTTCTCAGAGAACATGCCTGATTGAACAGCAGTGAAATGAATCTCTAATTCCTCGCCAGGCCTGGCCACCCACCCGCTCAGCTGGATGAATCAGTTCCCTCCTGGCAGCCATGGGAGGAATCACAGGTGACAATATGGTGAGAACATGCTTCAGTGAAGATGTTTTCTTTTCCTCAATTCCTCTTTATCATTCCATTCTCTTCCCTACACCAGACTGCATATGGGTAACACAGGCCAATTACTGATAAAAGCCAATCAGAAGTCTCAATATCATTATAAGGACTGGTTTGTTTATTTAGGGTTTATTAAGGCTTTAACCATAGACTTGAGTTTGCATATGGTTTCGCTCATCCTAGGTTAAAAAGCATCCTATGGAGGCAAAGAATTAAAAGCTCATATGTCCTCTATTTTATTCTGGTTTGATTTATGATGCATGTTGATTCCATTCTCTGGGTACAACCTGTTAAATCACTCTAAGTAGGTGTAATGATAATACCTGATGGAAGCCTGATGGTGAAGCATTTATTTAAAAAATTGCTGAGGGCAGCCCTTCTAGGATTAGAGATTGGCAGGTGGGGAGATGCTATTTTGATCTTCACTATAATATTTTAATTAAATAAAGCCAAAGGCACTGTGGGCAGCAAGCAGGCACCTTTTAAATGTTACACTGTAATAAACAGATGTAATTCAATAAATTCTCTCTGATGCTTTCCATCCCCAGTAAGGGCTTGGGCTAATATCCCACAAACCAATTGAAACCACTCCTGTCAGCTTTAGAGTGCAACAGATATGGCCACGTCCACCAACTGTCCATCACTGTCTTCATCATGTTTATCATTCATTTTGCTGGCAGAATGTGACTACCTTTCCCTACACACAGAAACAGAGCCAGGACTTTCATGGGAGAACTGAAAAAACAACCTGGATTCACATCCATCATGATTTCTCACGGTGAACACACAACTTTTTCAGTTTTAAATACAATTTTTTTTTAATGTGGTGCCCTTTCCTAGTTTTCTTGTTTCAGTGTACTGAAGATGGATCGTACTATGATACAGGCCATGTTTCAACAATCTGAACAAAGGAGAGGAGAGAAAGGCACTAACCTTGTTAATACAAAATATATGTAAATTAGGCTAAAGAAATGCTTTCTTTAATAAATTGGCCTTTGATGAATGAAGTCAAGGCACAGAATGAGTCATAAATATTTTGAAAAATGAGTGAGTGTGGTTTTGAAGTGTGGCAAACTTGAGGCACAATTCTGATAATCCACCAGTGGAAGATAAAGAGGAGAGCCATAGCCAGATTACTGAAATCTGAACACCTTCAGATGTTGACCTGTTCAACTGACCCATGGCTTTACAAGTTGCTGGAACAGAAACCCTGGACCCTGAGCTTCACCTCTCTACATCTCTGGAACTCAAGCTTCTTCCTAGACTTTATAGTTCTCCTTCTTTTACACAGAAAAGCTATAAATAATCCCATTTACATTGCTGGTACTTTGATTTAATTTTCGCCCTTTATCCTGTGGCTCTTTAAAAGAGGGACTGGATAATTTTATGGTCACTGAACACTTGTCTTGCTATTCAGGCCTGGGCAGTTATAAAGGTAAAGCTTCCATGGTGTAATGTGGTATTTCCCTGAGGAAAGAGGAAGGTATGTCTCCTGTTTGATGAGATATTGTACATTTTGTTTGCATTTGTTGTAGGAGAATTGGGACTTGATTCTTCTTTCTCTTAGATTTGATTTCTGTGGTACTGCCTGTGATACTTTTACCATGAAATGTGATCTATCTTTCATAACAGACCTGCTGATTGGATCTGACAGTTGCACAAAGAAGCTCAGATTTGTCCCAGGGACAAGGGAGAAGGACAGGCATTTCTAACAAACAAAGAAAAAAAAAAGGCAAAAAATAGTTTGAAACCATAATTTACATGTATCTTGTGGCTCATGGATTATTTTTAAGCCAAATAATTAATTTTGGTTGGTGTTGAGAGTGTCTCAATGTGTTGGGTGGACAATATGACATTTTATTGCAATTTTACATGGAATACAAATTATGTTAGAAATTATCACTGGCTGTAGAGTCTATCAGTGCCACCAGGCTGGGACAGCCAGATTGTCAACAGCAGAACTGGGACAGCAGCCTGAGAACCAAGACCAACCAGCCAGGAGAGAACCCTCTTGGATGCTGCAGCTGGTGCAGCTCCTGCCACGTTACACTAAAGTCCTCAGTGCCATCCAGTGAACCCTCCAGGCCCCTCTGCACCCTCCATGGTGACAGCCAAGAAACTTCCATTGCTTCTAGCAGGAGTGAGTGCTTATCCCATTCCCACAAAAGCAGTTGGTTGTTATAGGTGGACTGCTGGTCTGAACCAGTACGTCAAATCCCACATTAACTTAAAAAACATTAAAATGATAACTTCATCTCAAGTTACTTTCCTATTCATCTATAGAATTTCTCAATTATGTATGACTAATTTTGCACAAAGTCATTATTTGAAGCAATTTGTCTAAGTATGAGAGGCAACACCTTCAACCTTCCTGGATGGTGGGTGGGGAAAATGTCATAATCAGTTCTGCTTTGGCATGAGTTATTAAGCGGTCACAGGAGTTCAAAGGAGAGAAATAATGAACAGGTAAGTCATTACATGCAAAAATTCTTCTTCTATATTATCAAAATACAAATTAATTACAGATAAGATCAGATGAATTTTCTTTAATGTCAGTTTTTTCCCAGAGATGGTAATGAAAGCGTAGAGTATGTGGGAGGAGAGGAGTGGAGATGTATGGAAGGGATGTTTTATTAATGTTGGCTTGATTTCACTGGGAAGACATTGCCTGTGAAAGTAGCAAAGGAATCAGGAAAGGCTCTGGGACATGCAAATAAAATCATTTTTATTGCACTTAGTGTGCTAACTCATGCATGATCTCATTCAGACTCTCAAAGCAATCATAAAACTATCTCCATGCAACAATTACTCCATCAGCCAATGCAATCAGCAGGTAGGGCAGCTGGCAGCTCTTGCCACAGGATCTTTCTGAATTCATTAGCTTGTGGTCGGGATACCTTGACAAGGTTTCCATTCTTGATTTTGAAGGGGATGACCGTAACTAAAATGAACCTGTGACTCATCAGAGCCAGGGACTGAAAGAGCCCCCCTTGCTCCCCTTCCCCCTTCACATGCAATACTAATGTTCACATGACAACAAACATTTTCAAAATAATAGTCCTGTATACTTAAGACTAATCAGAGCGGGCGCCATCCAACTTGCAAAGGTAGCAATTTTCCTTCATTAAAGCCAAATCAGGAGAGAGAACTTCAGGATTCCTTAGGGCTAATTACAAGGTGTTAATAATAACAATATAATGGCAGCAATTTTCTAGCTTTGCCCAAACCTATAATCTGCCCTGAGTGCCTTATAGGATTGTCTCTGAGTTTATATAAAGCCAAGTGTTAGCCCAAAAATGCTTTAAGTAATTTAATTTTTACATCATGTCTCTTTTCAGCCTGTTTGCAGCGATGGGGTAATTGTTAGCGGAGAGCGTTTTCTCTGGGGAGGAGGACAAGTAGCAGCAAGACAGTTCAGAATAACCCCCTCCCATCTTCCTGGGGCACAGGTTGTACACCAGAAACACAGAGAACCCAGGTCAGGCACCCTCAAGCTCGAGCTCAGCCTGCCCAGAGGGACCAGAGCTGCCTTTCTTTGGCCCCTCCTGCCCACAGCGGAAGGGAGGGAGGCAACTGATTATAGAAGAGCTGGAGACAAACAACAAACAGACAAACGTACAAATTATTTTCACATCCACCTCCTAATTGCTTGCTAAAAACCCTCTAGGACTCCATGATCAAATGTGACATATTGCTGAAGCGGTGATGACTCATTTGTCAAAAATTTTCAGCCTCAATAGCAAATCAACAGGGCTGGCACAGCGAGGCTTCAAAATACAAGATGCAATTGTTGTGTAGCTTCTCAGGGTGAATCTAGCAAGAACAGATCTTACTGACATGTGGAGGGTTTCGAAGATCAGGTCATCATCCTGAAAATCCTGTAGCCTCACATGCACAAGGGTGAGAAGGAGAGACAGCTCAACACAAGCACAAAGCAGAAACCTGAATTGAAAATTAAGCCCTGGCCAAATTTCAAATGGTCCTACTATAGATCTGGCTGAAGTTCTCAACCTCATGGTGATCACTTACCTTGACAATGTAATAACACAGTGTATAATTTGAAGAAAATTGTGTTTAGTCATAAACTGGAGACATCAGAGACTCTTTTCTAAAGCAGAATAAGAATAATAATATATTTGTCTTTTTTTTTTTCCAGAGAAAAAGTGTTTATCTGCAGCGTGTCAAATTTTAACCTGCAGCAAAATGATTTATGAACAAATTCGAAGCTTCTTGACAGTTGACAAGCTAATTCTCACTGAGAGAAAAAAAAAAAAAAGAGGAATTATGACAACACAGAAGAATGTTAACATGGTACATACTCTAATTGAATAAAAGACACCTTACAGAGCTACAGTGCAAGCCCTTATTCATTTCAAAGCTACTTACAGGCTGAGAAACTTCAAAAAATTTGGTATTACAAATAGTGGAGTCAAATTTCTGTGAGCTGAGAAGCTTATCCACTTCAGACCTTCAAAACTTAACTGTGAAATATCATACAAACAGTTTTGTCTAGAAAATTTCTGGTACTTCTCAGATGACAAATAGTGCTTGCTTTTCAGGTAAAAACTGAAAGAAATGAGAAAAGAAGCAAATTGAGTAGCTGGAGTCACCCATCATATAGTTTCTTTGCCCCATAAAAGCAGGTAGGGAGGGGAACATGAGAAAAAATAGCAGGGGTGAGTAGGAAATATCTTAATTTTTCCTCTTTCCAGGCTCACCCTGGAAGCATAGGGCTGGAGTCTAGTCAGATGAGTTCAAGTTGTAGTTCTTTGTGTATCTTAGAAGATAACCCTGAGAGAAACAAGCAGCTCCTCTTCTCTGTGCTGTGTCTGCCTCCTCTTTTCAAAAGCCCCACCAGCACTTATTCAAAAGTACTGCAGACTTTGATGTTTAGAGATGAAAAGCAGTTTTGAGGTAAGAAATCACAGTTTAGTCCTAATCTAGAAGAATCAGTGGCTACTAATGATGAGTAATTTAATTTCATATGAGTAATTTTTGTCTCTTTATGGGTTTGTTTTACGAGACACTTATAAGGTCAAATAGTGCTAAGTGAATAAATGACGAGTATTTCGTGTGGATAAACAGTGAAAAATTACCTTTCCCTCACCCTCTCTCCCACCTTCTCCCAGTTTTCAATCAGGTAGTACAGAGCAAGAACCATTTTTCCCCACTGTAGTCAGATGCAATCCCAGAACTAAGGAAAATGAACACTTCATATCCATTCACTAAATTTATTCTGATTTATCTTATATACTTGTCAAAAGCTGTGCCAAGATGTATACACAAACCATTTTCTTGGATTGTTTCAAGCTAATCATATTAACATATTTGCTTTATTGGCTTTGGGGGGTTTCCAAGTGGAAATGATTGAAGTAGGGTCCAAAACCAGCTTTGTTTCATTGCCAGTTCTGGGGCTAATGTGTGCCTCGTTGGACTTCTCCTGTCTGTGTCAATGGGCCTGAACTTCCAGATCAGGAGCTTTAAGTGGCAGCTCATCATCAGTTTATTTCTGCAAAATGTTGTGCTTCATAAGTCAATTATTTAGAATGTGAAAGAAAAGTGTGACGTGGAGTCTGCAAAGAACAGTGGTGCTCACCTACTGCAGGCAGGGGAGCTTGTGAGATTCATGAAGGCTGAAAAGCAAGTTATCCACAGGAATATACAGGAATATATATATAGGAAATACTTAGGAAATGCTGCATGCAGTGAAGCAACAAATTCAGCAGGACCCAGGGGAAGAAGAGATGGCATTAAAAGCTGAAGAAGTCCATACCACAAACATCTACTTTATCAACACTCTGCAAAAGGGAAATGTTACCCTAAAAGGGTTGCCCATCAAACAAAACTCAGAGCTTTGCCCAACTGCAAAAGCTAAATGGACAGAGGGGAGGGGGGAGGGGAATAAAAAAGCAGAAGTAACTATGACAAATATATTCTGCTGCTCAAACAATTTCCAGCCATTTGAAAATATGGGCTATTGGGCTTCCTTGGACTATTCTGAGTCTTCCCAGAATCAGATTTGTTGGAATATATGGAATAGCAGGATCAAGCAGGCCAGGCTTATGGAGACCACACTTTGGGATGGAGTACATAATCTAAAAACTCATTGGCTTATTGATGCAAGTCAGGGCTTGTAGCAAACACAGTTTTAATTATGGCGAAGCACTGGAGGTGCAATTCAAAGACAGAAGGGTACAGATCTCTTGCTGGAGCACTGCTGAGGGTGGGAAAAACAAACAAGACATCAGTCACCCATCCAGGAATCCATGTGCATTACCAGAGACATGGAGTAATACTACTACCAAGCTTTTCTATAAATATTTTGCTGCTAGATCCCCAGGTGTTTTGCAGAGAGGTTGCTGCCATGCAGGGATGTTACTCAGTTTAGATTTCTCTCAGACGAGCAGCAGGATCGAGAAAGGGCTGTTCTAAACACAGACCAGCACTCAGAGCTGGTTATGCCTCTTTTCCCTGTAGTACCCTTATTTTTTAAAAATATTTTTATATTGAAAACAGAGTTTGAAAGGCAACACCAATCATGTTCATCAAAAAGTGCTCATATCCTGGGAAACAAATAAAAACAAACCCACACATGAATGACTTTTATATAAAGGATTTCAGCCATATCCATATCAGTGGCTCTGTCTCCCTGTGCTTTTGGTTCCTGATACCTTACAAAGGAGACTGCTTCAGAGAAAGGCTTTTGGAACTGTGTAAGCCACCAGCACATACACATATGCAAAATAATAACAGTTTCAAAAAGATCAATTCAGTGACCTGTCGTTCCCTTGTCATTCCCTTCATTTGTGTCTCCCTGCTTTCTGCTCACCAATTTCCTATTCTTTTCTCATGGAGGTGACCAAGATTAAAGGTTTACTATGGATGATTATTCAGGAAAGCCCCACTTTCTAAATCTGCTTCTAATTAAAAAGGGGTGGGAGGGAAGGAAGGGAAAAAAAACCCTCCTTACTGTACACACAGGCAGCCTAATCCATCCTGCTGACTTTCATAGGCATGAGCTTCTAGTGGAGTATTAATAAACTATTTTCCGAGATTTATGTTGCTTAACCCTCATCACCCCAGAGATTTTTTCGGATGTGAGCTGTAGATGTCACTTCAAGAAAAGATGGGCATCTGACTTCAGCCTGGACATCAGTTTATTTATGAGGGAGGGGGGCAGGAGTTCAACCCTTGTGTTCGTAACAGGGCTAAGCAAACAGCTCCAACCCAGCTCTAAGCCATTCCAAATAGACGGAGGAGCTGGTAACCCAACTCCCAACCATCACTGGAGTTCACGTTTAGGTTGTGATTTTACTCCATTCCCAAATGTCACTTTATCCCTGCTTTTCAGGAGCTTATTTTCAAGGATTTATGAAATGTGAGATGACAAACCTGGTGCAATAATGTTGTGGAGATTTTGCCCTTAACTCACCCTAGGAAATGCTCTGCACGAATGGTGTGGAGGTACCTTCCCAGAACACTCTTATTTCCCCTAGGAAAAAGAAAATCTGAGCTGTGTGCCATTAAAATAAAAAACTCAAAGAAGGTGGGAGGGGACTGAGAAGGGCATTAATCAGAACTAGTAAAAAAAATAAAATAAAAGATTTCTCTTGCCTAGGGGAAAAAAAAAAAAAAAGATGCAAAGATGAAAAAAGAACTTACAGGAAGACAGAACAGATCTACCAGGATTTGCCTATAGGTTGCACCACAGACAGCTGCTTCCACACAATTTGCCTTTACCAGAGAGACAAAAAAATTTCCCATGGCATCCTTTTTGTCTATATTATTATTAGTAGTACTTTTTATTAATAATGCAGAACCCTTGAGTTGTGTGTCTGTATTCCCCCAGCCACATGAAGAAAGGATACTCAAGGATTTTCTGTGCAAATACTGTGAACTTCAGATCAGGGGTAGGTAAAAGGTACTACTACTCAGCTCTATTCAACTTTTAAGTAGTGTGGCTTGCTGAAGTTTTTAGACCAGAGACACCATATGAGTATGAAGCAGTTTTTCCTTCAAAATTCCCAGCTGCCTTCTCATGGCAGTTTCCCAATCCACTGCCCATTTTAATTTCTGCAGCATGACTTCTGCTTCCTGTGTTACCAGTTGACCCAAAGCAGAAACCTCCCTGGAAGTGTTCAAGGACAGGTTGGATGGAGCTTGGAGCAACCTGGTCTAGTGGAAGGTGTCCCTGCCCATGGCAGGGGGTTGGAACAAGATGGTCTTTAAGGTCTCTTCCAACCCAAACCACTCTGTGATTCCTTATAGGGAGCAGCAGTTCAAGACACAAAAGAACTTTCATGAACTCCAGTATCTCAAACCTGGGCTGACAAATTTCTTTTAAATCCATCATAGTCATGTATCTAATGTCTCTTTTCTTCTTGGCTCTTCCTAGGCATGTTTCAGATTGTTCGTTTCATTGCTCATCTGCTTCTTTGGGTCTCAAATGCACTGGAGAGGCAGTAGCCACTGGAATGCCCATGCCTTGTGCCACCCAAAATCCCTTCAGGGAAAGACAGTGGCTGTGACCAGGACAGGAAACCTTTACTCATTGGAATTCCTTACAGAGCTCTGCACTCAGAATACTGGATGGGAAAATCTAATAAAAATTAAAAGCTATTGTGAATTATCACTAGAGTCAACACATGTGAGCACAGAGTGCAAACATTACCTTGATTCCTTTCCAATAATATGGCAGAGGAAAGAGGGGGAAAAAAAAAAAAAAGGAAAGAAAAAAAAAAGAAAAAGAAGAAGAAGAAGAAGAAGGGGGGAAAAAGGGGGAAATAAAGAAGAAGGAAAAAAAGATAAAATAATTTGTCCTCAGGAATGATGCCAGTGTCTTGGTTTCACATATAGTTTCTGCATCTGATGCTTTGCTTGATGCTTTGCAGGCATTCTCTTCTAGCACAGTTACAGGAAAATAACAAAAACAAAAATCTGCCAAAAATCCTTTTGCTATTACTTGAGTATTAGTGTAGTAGCATACCATACAGCCTCTGAGGTCAGGAGGGTGAAGATATAAGTGTGGAGGCATCAGAGTTGGTGGTTGCATTAAACAACGTTGGACATGTTCATATAAAAACAACCATTGGGATGTTTTCATGCCACATATGTTTGCATAAATATCTGTATGTATTTATAACCCACCTCCTCTCCTAAAGACACAAAGCTATCTCTGGTGATTTATGCTCTGTATCTGTAATCTGCTGCAAGGTCAAAGCAACTGAACTGAGGTCTGTGGAGCTACTCCAGATTTACGTGAGTCTAATAAAGATCAAAATCTGGCCCTGAGTATTACCCTTCCTATTCACAAGCGTATTTTTATGTTCCTGTTATCTCCTGCCTTCCTACATTCCTGAAGAGTTTTCCTGGTAACATACTAGGACTACAAGATTTTCTCTAATCACCTAATCTTAACCCTTCTTTAAGGGAAGGGAAAGCTGATAGCTGGGTTACATTACAAAAATGACAGCATTTTACGACTAGTAGTATCTAAACACCAATCTGAGTATCAGCCACTGCTGAGCATCTAATTATATTAATGAAATCCTACAAAAGTTCCACTTCACTCAAATATTTCACTGTGAAACTAAAAGGGTAAATTATTCAAAGGGTGGGAGGAAACCAGTTCTGTCTGCAAACTGCACTTCCAGCAGTAGCATCCATCCGTGTATGTGAGATGAACTTGGCATTATTCTTCAAAACATGAATAAAACTCCAAAATCATAATGGTCATTTTTTTATTTATAAAAAACTACATCATAGTTGGGTTTTTTATAGTTTGGGTTTGGGGTTTTGTGTGTTTCGTTTGTTTGTTTTTATTGAAGGTGATGCAAAGATCAGCTCTCTGATTCTCCAAGTACCTTTTTAGGAAACATGATTTGGAAACTTTCTGAAAGACATCAAACAAAAAATATGGTTCATAAAGAAAAAAAGGAGCCAAAATCAAGATCTTAGATCTACCCATTAGCAAATATTCCTCCCTTTGTACAGATGATATTCAAGCAACAGATGTGACATGCCCAAGGTCCACCAGAAGTTGGCTTCAGTGGCAGGTTGAGATTCCAAGAGTTCCCAGAGCCTGTGCACTCATCCTCTCCCCCATCCACTGCACCATTTAATTCAATCTGCAAAAACACTTATTCATACTCTAAAGGTTACTGGAAGTCTATAACACACCTGATTTTTATAGTTCTTGGAAAAACTTTAAAGGAAAAAAATTGACAAATTAACTGCCATACCTTATTTAAGAATATTTTGTTCTGTCTCACCACAGGCCAATTCTTTTCATTTAGCTTTTGCATTCTGCAGATCTGTACATATATAAGTTAAATAATTGTGAAAATTTCATTCCAGACATAGGCTCTTTCACCATCAATATCTTAATCATAATTTAATCTAAAACATTTCCTCCAGTGCAAGTGTTTTTGCTTCCAAATTGTGAATTCCAGCTGGCTTTAGATGTAAAAACTACCCAAGAAAAAGGAATATAAAAGTTGCAAAAGCTTTTTTAAAGAGTCTTCCCTCCACCTGAACCCTAGTGAAAGATGCATTGTAAATACTGAATGAGCTTTTTAAACACCCCAACTCAGGGATCCAGTATGAAAGGAGGGGAGGGGGAAGCAAGTTGATTAATATCGGTTGATACAGTTCCACACTCAGAGTGGCAAGGTCCTTACAGGCTGATGTTCTCAGAGGCACAATGAAATGAAAATGTTATCTCTCTTTTAGCTGTAATCTCTGATTAGAACGTTTAATCAATTAGCATTGCTGTTGTCAAAACTTGCTCCCGACAAAGGATGAGAAAACCTGCCGGAGGGCGATCCCAACGGCCGCCCAATTCCAAACCTTGCAGGGAGGTGGGAGACTCGTCCTTGCAAGAAACGTCATGTTTTACTAGGGTGCAACACCAACTTTGGTGTCGTGAGGTGAGAACACTTATCGTGCATTATTCATCTCAGAAGCACTAATAGAATGTCAAATAACCCCAAGAAGAAGAAAAGCTTAAAGCAAAGAATTGGAAGTGTCATGTTACACTAAAGAAAGTGTCTTTTTCTTTTCTCCTTTCAGAGAGCAGGAGACTTGTGATATTTGGAGAGTGGGCTGCTGCTGTTTAAAAAAACCCAAAACACAACATGTTTGGAGTCCAGCTGTGAGAAACTTGCTGCATGTTTTCCTTGCTCTATGAGTCACCTGGGGTTTAGTCTTTTAGAGCTGGTCATTATTGGAATTCCAGCAAAAATGACAAGAATTCTTTTTCTTTTTTTTTTTCCCCCGTTGAGGTTTATTATCTCTCTCATTAACCCAACCTTTGTGTTATAGAGTTCTCTGAGGTCTTGGACAAGAACAGGATCTCATTGTGCTTAGTACTGTACAAACATATAATGGCTAAAATAAACAGGCAGGAGATCAGGAGACAAAGCAGAAGGAAGAAAATACAATTGTTCCCATTTCATACATGGCAACCCCAGACCCAGAGAGGTCACAGGACTTACTTAAAGTCAGGGACAATGTCCAGGTCTTAAAAACTCACTCATGATTCCTGTGGTAGAGTGTGCACATTAACCACAAAATTACCTTTGCTTTCCCCCCACCTGTCTGCTGGAGAGTGCACAGCCTGTTGTGAAATCCCTGATCATTTCCTGAGGCACAGCAGCATTTCGTGTTTGTCCCTGTCCCTCCAACAAAACCCTCTTCAGAGCCTTCTCTTTGAGGGTCATGAGCCATCTGCAGAGCTCGTCCAGGCTCCACTATCTGTACCATTGGTTTATCTGAACCACGGACATAACTTCGATGTGGTGTAATCTTGGTACTGAGCCAGATGGGTGTATTAACTATGAATATTTCTTCACGAGCAATTCAAATGTAGGTCATGGTAAACAAACGTATTTTAATAGAGATTATTTATTTGGAGGCAGAGAGGCATTGGGTGGGTTTTCAGATTAATTTGTATGAGGCTTCTGCATAGGGCGTAACTATAGGAAACAAATCTCCATTTTGGGGCAAGGGAGAAAGTATCTTCTTGCCTTAAAACTGCCAAGGAGCAGACAGTACATTGTACCCCCCCAGAGGAAAGGAAAGACAAACCCAGGGATTGTTCTCATGTCAGAGCTGCAGAGCAGCGAGATTTAATGTGTTGGGTTTTTTAATGAGTTGCAGAAAGAAGTGGACAGTGAGGTGATGAAATTTCCTGAAGTGCTGACAGACTAAGACGTTCTTACTTAGTTATGGGAAATGCTGGAATATGCATGTTAATTGGTATGACTGTTTAGGGCTGTATTCAAGCGTGCAGCGTTCTTGGAAAGAACTGTATTGGTTTCATGTGCACCTTTTTGATGTGGTGTTCATTCCTGAGCCACGACTCCATCTCTTAAGGATTGGAAAAGACAAACAACCATGGTGAATGTGGCAAGAGCAATGCTAGAGAGGCCCCGGCTGGATTAAGAGGGGTCTAAAGGGATCTCTCGCGCCTGTAGGAGGTCCTAGGAAAAAGAAGGGCAAAGCAAGAGCCACCAGGAGCAGGAGCACTGTGCTTTGAGCCACTCAGCAGAAGGAGTTGACAGCTGTCACACTCCTCTTTGCACAAAGCAACTAAGTTGCATGCCCAAAATCACAGTCTAGAAGCTATAGATGGAGATCCACATTATTTCCTACCATCACATCACTCAACTCAGAAACTCTTACGTACTAAAATAAAATTAATTAAAAATAACAGTATATCTGTCAGTAGGATGGGATGAAATACTGACATAACACTCTCGGCAACTGCAGTGCAATGGCACAACTGGGACAGCCAGAACTCCAGCTTGGATGGGAGAAACAGGACAAGCTTGAGATATTATTAAATGAAAGATCAGCTGCACAGTAGCATTCCCCAAACATACTTGAAAAGTGACAGCCACGCAAAATTAACCAGAACATGATGGATTAATGCAGGCTGCAGAGTACAGTGGAGTCATTCAGCTGCTCAAAACGCTCCACAACAACAGTTTGTGAAATGACTGCTTGATTCCTGGAAAAAAAGAAAAAAGGAAAAAAAAATAAATTGCAAAGTCTAAAACCATAACCAA
Source organism: Margarornis squamiger (assembly GCA_035222235.1). Lineage (NCBI taxonomy): Eukaryota > Metazoa > Chordata > Aves > Passeriformes > Furnariidae > Margarornis > Margarornis squamiger. Next base: position 15,409,895 of record JAWWTY010000027.1, on the reverse strand, counting down.
AAGGCTATGAGAAATGGTGAAATTCACACTGGAAATACAGACTAGGAAAACAGTTGGCTTGGTTACTGCTTATCTATGATTTTGTTTGTCAGGGTTTGTTTGGGTTTTTTTTATTTTGGGGTATTTTATTCATTCACAATGCTCCAATTTCAGCTTGTAAAGATCCAAATATTCAGAGCAACTCCTTGGACTGAAGATATTTTTGTACCACTTGCAAATCAAATGTTAATATCTCTCAGAAAAAGCTGATTGTGCTAGAGAAAGCTTTTTCAGAATTAGAAACCCTGGGCAGTTTTCAGAGGTGAATCATACTATGATTTTTGCAGATTTCTGAGAGAAAAACAACAACCTACTCCTGAAAATCCAGCCCAGCCTCATCCCCATTTTATGTCAGGATTTAATGTGTGCAACTCTGAATTTACTGACATGTAACAAGGTTTGGAGGACAAAGAAATAAACTGAATTAGAGTATTTCTGCTGTCAGATCTGACAATGGATTATTAAAAGAGCCATTTTCAAACCTCAGTCCCATGCGTTACTCATTCTTCTAATAGCCCAGAGACTGTTGTGTTAGAAAAGGGTGTAATAAGGACATGTTGTCCTAGACATTGTGTTTCCTAACATTTTGTTAACTGGACACATTTTTGTGGGTTAATAATCTCGCTTGTTTTCTGATGCTTACATTCAATTGCAAAAGCAGCTGAGAGGGAAAAAAAATGCAAAGAAAGACTAGAAGAAAAGCCAAGAAACCCTTCTGTGGAAGTGTAGGTGTTTGGACATGATAGCCTTTTGGCAACTTCAGATGCTGGGTTTTTGTTTTTCTAGGTGTTTAAAGAAAAGCAATTACCTCTGTGATGACACTTAATATGCCAAGATTCAGCCTTGAGCAATTTTTTATGGCTGTGTTCTAAACTCCAGAAACTACAGAGCACACTGGATCCACTGAAAGATGTTTCAGTGTAGCAGTTCTGACAGGAAAGCTGTGGTTACACTGGCATCTCAAAATTCTTGAAAAAAAAAGACAAATAAGAAAGAAAAAAACAGTGGTTTCAGGGACTGGAAATGCTGCATCGCTGGCTGGAGAGGTATAATAAATGGGCTGAGATTCTTTGCCTGTTTGAAGCTTATCTTTAAATTTTGAGGCAGATTTTACCCCCTTTGTGTTTGTTTCTTTGAACAGCAAACATGACCTTCACCAAGGGGATGGAAGGAGCCAGAGCAGGAGATGTGATAGAGTCAGAAAGAGTCCTGCCTTGAGGTTTGCAGACCCTGGGCAACAGCTCTGTACCTGGCAGCAGTTTATTCCTGCTCCTGTGCTTAGGCTGGAAGCTACACCCCATTCCCAAGTCTACAGTGTGGACACCTGATACCTCCCAGAGAAGACACTGACCCCTGGAGAACTGGACCCCCAATTAATTTTGGCTATGAGGCCACTGGAAAAATACAAGTGGCTTGTGCTTCTTTAACTCCAGAGGTGTCTGGACGGGTTTCCTTATTGGCACAGTGTGCTGGCTGAGGTGACATCCAGCAGCACTTGGGACAGAACCTTTAGCAAAGCAGAAATGACCCAGATACTGCTGCTCTCAGTGTTGTGAGAGGGGGGTAATGTGGCTGTAGAGGCAGCAATGCATTCCTGGTGTAAATTAGGCAAAACTCAGAATTAAACAGTATAAAATCATAATGTGGTCTGCTTTATAACATATATATGGCATGAGGAGTTTTTTTATAGTAATGAATTAATCAACAGCAATAATAGTTCGAGGTTGTCTATCGAAAAGCAAACAAATGTGCCAGGGCCTGAAGCATGGGACATATTGGGGAGTTTCCATGGAGTTCTCCTGTACTCTGACAATTACCCCCTCCTGGCTTGTAAACCAGAGAAGTGGAATCATTGTGCAAAATCAGGGTTAGAATAGAAATTCTTTCACACATACAGTCATGACCCTGGCTTTCCCATGTATGTTCCCTCCACGTCTTGATCAATATTTTCTCTCGTATTTCAGTAACTATAAACTGTCATTCTGTGAACCCACACAAGTTACAACATTAAATAATGTTTTCAGATATGCTTATGTTGTTTATTTTAAGGCTATGTCTAAATGTATCCTTCTAATTGCTTCATGGAAAAACAAGTTTACTTTATGGTTTGAGGGTGTAAGGCTGGGGATCATATTACTCCTGTATTTGTATAAGAGTGACTATTCAAATGGTTGTGATAAGCTACCGAGCCTGAAGAGCTGCAATTAGATGTTTCCAGAAGCTTGTGACCTGTCAGTCAGCACAAGGTGCAACAGATTTTGTGAAAACACAGCACTGAGATATTTGGAAATTTTCAAAATGAAATATTTGTTAAAATAATGCCCTTTTTCCCAGCATCAAAGTATCAGATTTTGTCTTTGGTTGTTTTGATGGGGTTTTTTCAAAATTTTTTGATGTTTTAATCTCAGGTTTTAATAAAAATATGTTTAGAAATGTGTTTGAAAGTTTAATACTTTTTTAAAAAGTAGAAAAAGCACAGTGTTTGTTAAATTGTGCATTTGAATACATCCCTGTAACTCTAATAAGTATAAATATAACTGATAAAAATAAACTGATGAAAAAATCTTATTTTTAAAGCAGAACAGACTCAGAAAAGTGAACAAATATTTGGGTACTGACTCATTCTGTTGTTAAAAGAAATGCAAGCTCCAGAATGAAAACTTGTTTTCAAGATTTCCAGAATTTGAAAAAGAAAGCAGCAGCTCTCCCTCCCGAGCCCAGCCTGCTTCACACGGACATTCTGCTCTCCCAGCAGTGCAAATGAAGATGTTTATTCAAACTTGCAAACAAAATCCAGGAAGATCCTTCTGGCGTTCAGTATAAAGCCATTATGCAGGTGATTAACCCATTAATTTTCAAATGTGTACGTTGTCAAACATGACAAAACAAAGGAGAGGAGGATGAAAGCAAAGTTCCCAATTACGCCGTTGTACGGAGGAGTCAGCCCGGATTTAAGTGACAGACCTTTCTTTCCCCTTTAGGTTAATATTGCTTAAATTGCACTGAGCAATTTGCCACATATGATGCAAGTTAAATACCACTCCTGCAAACTCCGGGGAGAATTCTGCTGGCTCAAAGCACTTACAAGTGGCAAGACTGAATCAACCAACTTCAATTGAAATGTATATTTGACTGGATATTGCATTTCCTTTGACTTAATATGCAAATTACAACTAACTTAGACAGATCTAGCTTTGGATGTGGGAAATGTGATTCAAAAGTCATTCAATCAAATGGAAGTCAGGGCTCCATAGCTCAGTTTCTGTTTCAACCACTGGTTTATAAAATTAAGGTTAGACAATAATCTTTTTATGTTCTTGCCATTGTGTAAAACAGCTTTTAATTTAAGGCTGTATCATTCTAGGAATGATTTGAGATCTCAGCAGTAGAGATTCTCTTCCGTGCAGTTGCTACAAATACATGTACACAGAGAGATGTACACACACACAAACTTAAAAAAAAATATTTGGGATCACATCTCAAACCTTCTTGTACTATTGTTTGATGAAGATATAATTTGGAGAACATAGAGATTGTTTGAGGTAACCAGAGAAACCCTGGCACTACTCATGTTTTAAATCATCAGCTACCTTGCACATGGGTAATAGAACAAGTATTTTCAGAGAGCAGCAAATTATTATCCAGAGCAAATTTTAGAGCTGAAAAAGTTGTTATTGGTTTCTAATGTTCCCCTTTAAACACAATTATGTTTTCCCCATTTAATTGGTGATCAGATTGTTTTCAGATCTCAGTTTTAACAGTACAGAAACTGCAGTGGAACAACAACAGCCTAAAAACTATAAACATTTTCTCTCACGCTATTACTAACACCTGCGCTCAATAAAACAGAATTTCAATCATCACTTTTTTTTTTCTTTTTCAGCTTTTTTTTTCTCTTGTACCAAGACATTAATTTCATATGGATTGTGAAAGTGAAAATCTTACTGTCATTTGCAGTTATACTGTTTTCAATCCTGGCACCACAGAATTTGGGAGGTAGTGGTGGGGATTTTAATTATATAAGATAATTCTTTTAATTGGAAAATTTAATATACCTCTGTTTATACTTTCTTACATTCTTGATTAAAAAAAAAATGCTGTTTGTTTGTTTTATAAAATCCAAATTTGGCCTGGAAGAGACACAGAAGAGACAGCTAATGAAATTACTCAGTATTTATACTTCTCCCTAAAGATTGCACAGAGCTAGCAGGAGAATACACACATGAAGGAGTGTCTGTCTCTCTCAAATCCAACACTGGATGATCTCATGTTTCTCCTGTCTTTTTGTATTGTTTTTGGAAAGCTTTACCTAAAAAAAATCATAAATAAATAAAAGAGGAGACAAGAGTTGATTTGCCTTTCTAACAGAGACGTGTAATCTGTGGTGGTTAGAAAACTGTTTTTCCCTCATGTCTGTGAGTTCCGTACTGGTGTCACCCTTCTGTCCCCAACAGAGGACAGCCTGTACCACTCATATCCTACACAGGAGCCAGCCTGTATCCCCACAGAAGGGCTGAAGGAAAACTGTTGGAGGGGAAAGAAGCAGAACTGGGTCTTGGAAACAACCTGTCTGCTCCCCATGTTGTGAAACCAGTCCTTCAGTGGAAGTTACAGCAACATAGGGCAAGCTACAAAACCAGAATGCAACCGGACAGGAGGAGCCAAACAGGGCAGATGCTTCCCTTGAGAGCAGAAGGGAAGGCACTGAAGGTGAGATGGGAGCTCACAGCCTCTCCCCTCACACCTGGGCAGCGCTCCAGCGTCTGCTGAATCAAGCCCAGGGCTGGAGGCAGAGTTTAAAGCCGATGTAGGGGCAACAGAGGTGAGTGGGGAGACAGCCTGCTCCCTGGCCATGGGCTGCTTGGAAGAGATCCTGAGAGCTGGGGAGAGGGTGGAACTGCCCTTCTTCCAGGTGTCTTTGCTACCCCCCGTGCCTTCCTGTTCCTCCTTCTGCCTTGCCTGTCCTGCGGGCACACAGCCAGGCTGGGGAAAGGACCACACTGCCGAACGTGTGAGAGCCACAGACCATCTCCAAAAGCCTCCTGGGGCACTGACAGCCATCGAGGGAAGGGACAGCACACAACGCTTTCGACAAACGTTATCCATGTGGGCATTCACTACCTTACACTGATCTGCTTTTCTTCCCATGCCAAGGCCTATGCAAAACTAACAACGAGCCCTTTGATTTCTTTAGGACCCTTTGCAGCACAAGCTCTGCCTGCAGTGATGTTCTGCATTCGAATCCAAGTACCAGTGGGAATGGTGAAGGTAAACCGAGGACACCTATGCCCCGTGATTTGCTCTGTGCTGTTTGTAGCCTGCAGAAGCTGCTTTTCTTGGCATTCACCACCTTGAAAGAGAACACTTTGCATTTTGCTGTGAACTAATCTGCAGGAGAAATATACACACACATAAAAATGTGATTTTACATGCTAGCTTATTTTTTGCTAGGAAAGAAAAGCAAGTGGGTAATCACGAAAAATGATGTTACACTTGCAAGAAATAGTTGCTAGGGAGAAAGTGTGTCCCAGAAAACTTCAGCAACTTTCATATTTATTGAGTATAATCTGCCTTTTGCATTATTCACTTTGAATTCTACTACACCAATAACTCCTCTAATCATACCATTAGCAATTACCTCCAAGGTTTCCTGCCAGTTTCTCCTCTATTACTAAGGATTTCATGGCAAGGAATTTTCCCTCTTTTCCCATAATCATGGATATACTTAATTTTGATCTATTTTAAACACGACCAAAAAAATCTAAATCTGACTGAATAAACTAAGAATTTACATCTGTGATTGACATATTTTCACATAGAAAAAAAATGTAATTTTTAAAGCACAAATCTAAGTGCAGAAGAAACAAAGGGTACTTTATATTTTTGTTGTTGTCTAAACTGGTATAGAGATGTTTTGCAAATTTTACTGGTACTGGTCATGCTCCAGTACATCTGCTGGGAATTTTGGATCATGCAAAACTTTTGTTAGCACATTAGACCTTGGGGTGATTAGGCCAGCTGTAATTGGAGTTAGGTCAAAACAAGGTTGGCTTTGTTGTATCTATACTAATAATAATGGAGAAGCAGACACAGTGTTATCACTGCAGACCAAGGCTGACCAATCTTTCATAGTTGATGTTAGTTTGAGATTTATCCCTCCACAATGTAGAAAACTGTTAACATAATTTTAAGATGATTTTCTTGGCATACATAGATCTGGCTTTCACTGTGCTGCAAAGAGCAGCAGCACCTCCTTTGCCCTCTCCTCCTCCCCCTGTGCAGCATAAGGCTCTGGAATCCAAACTGCTGCAGATCCGAGTGCTGCCCAGGCTGTTATCTGCTGTGGGCCAAATGAAAATTCATTACTCAGATACTCCTGCACGCTGGAGCTCTGGTTGCTGTCTTAGTCTGTGTTGTGGCTGAGAACCATCTGGAGTAAATCAAATGAAATAAAACCTCTATTAACTGAACCTTAAATATCCAGAGCTTGCCATTATCACGGTCAAACAGTCTGACATTGCAAAAATGTCTTTGCTTGGTACAATTCTCTCTTTCCCACGTTTCTTCGCCATTGTCACTGCTGCTTGGGAAATCGAGACTGAGCTGGTTGCATGCATCCTGAAATAAGTTGAACCACATTTTTATGTAGCACAATTGTGGAAGCTGACCAAAGCCAAGCCACTGACAGGATCAGGGTCCGGCTACAAACCAAACCCTTACATACCCGGGGCATCTCTGAATGGTCTTGTTAGCACTACTTTAAGAAAGACCCAAATGGTGAGAAAACCAATTTGATTTGCCTGTAGAATAGCTGAGATTTTTACAGATGAGGAACTGTGGAGAGCTACTGTCCAAGGAACATTTCACTGGAAAGAATTGGGATTGTGCAGTCAGAAGAAAATGCAGATTTTTAATAAAAGGCACACAAACCCTGAGTCAGTCTGTTACACGAAGCAAAAACCCATATAACAGATGAGACTGTCCCGATGGCAAACCCTCTCAGAAGGTGCTCCCTCCCCAAAAACTCTTCAAGCAGCCACCTCAACTTAGACTTGGAGAATTTTAAATTTTTTTTTATACCTTAGAGACTATAAATGAAGTTGTTTAAAATGTATTTTCTAAGTGCATAGGCAAATATAATGCTTACATTGGAAAGACGATTATTTTCCAGATGGAAATTATGGAAACAAGGCAGTGTGGGATATTTCTACCTTACATGAGCTGAAATACATGTGTAGCAAGAGAGAAAGCTGTTCTAACAGGGATTGAAGGACTGAGAATTGGAGGAGCTGGGAATTCTTCTTTTCTCTGATCCCTGAGAATCTGTGCTAAATAAATCTGTAAAAAAAAAGCTGCATGGATTTAATTTCATCATTTTCTAAATGAGCATCCTTCCAACATCTGTTATATTCTAAAGGATGATTTATTTTGCTTGTTACAACTTTCCGTGCAAATACGTATATATACACAAATAAAAACTATTGCCCTTCTTAAAAAAACTTGGAGCCGATACAATCTACAGAGGAATTAGGAGCATCCAAATAAATTCCCCACCCCTGCAGACAATCGCCGGGACCGAGATGGCATTCACTTCAGAGCTAATATCATCTCGAAATGCAATCAGAGCAATTGCGTACCCCGTGGAAGAACCCTGAATGTAATTAAATAGCGGGGGCAGTAGGGATGGGGGGCTGGAAATCCCTGTAACCTTGGAGGGTCGGCTGGAATCCGGAGTGGAATGTGCTCGCTGCCCACCCACTCGCGTCCCGCGCCCTGGGTGAGAAAGTGCCGTGAACGAGACGGACAGGGTTGGATGTTAAAGCGCGTTTGGACTGAGGATTTTGGCTCTCCCCAGATTCCTGCGGGGAACCCCATGGGTTTGGCAGCATCCAGCTGTGAGCTCACACTCAGCACTGCTGGCCAAGGACGCGACACGCGCGCGGGAGGGAACGCGGCGTGTCCCTGCGTGGGCACCGGGACAGCCTGAGCTCCGAGGCACAGGATCCCATCGGGAGCATCTCTCATCTCAGCCAGCGGGCAGAGCTACATCGAGCCCTAAAACAACCAGACTGATGCATGAGTCAGTTCCCGTCTTCGTTCTAGAGAGTTAAAATAAGAAAGGTCCTCAATCTCAATTCAACAAATTTTTTTTCTGAAAATAAAAATATGTAAAATTAAGTTTTCTTTGAAGTAATAGTGTTTGTGAAGGAAAGAAATCAGCCAGATGATCTCACAGAGTCTGGCACTCTCACAATCAACTTGTGCCAAATCTGAGTCTGTAACTCAAAAGCTGTTTATTGATCAGTTTATTATATTGTCCAGGATAATCAAAAAGAGATGGGAAATTAAGGGAGACAAATGGCACGTCGCGAAGCTGCTCTGGATAAATTTGGAAAATAAAGACGAGGAGTTGAATAGGAAAAAAAAATAACTGGCAGGAGATGATTGTAATCCTAGAATTACATCAAGCGTGGAAGACATCTCCACACTGCAAATGTACTGCATAAATAACAGGATTTTTACAGGAGCTCCGTTTGGGCATGGGACAATTCAGTGTATTTCACATCGCGCATTCCCTCCGCATTTTCTAGATTGGTGGAAGGAAGCAGGTAAAACATCGAAAACGAATGTATCTGAAAATTGGTAAATAAAAGCAAAACGCGCCTGTGAAAATAAACTCGGCTGCTTGTTTTTGCGGAAGGTGGGTGTGTGTAAGCAGTCTCTGGGAATAATCGGGGGCTGCAATCTAAGACAAAGCAGAAGCTTTCAGTTGATCACTCTCCACACATTATTTTCCCCGCTGAGGTGAATCATTTTGATGTATTCATCACCCAGACAAGCAGGAAGGTGTGTGCGATCATTAAGGTTCATTGCAGCACGTTCGATGGAAACCGTTTGCAAACGGAAAGACAGAGCCCGGAAAAAAAAAAAAAAAAGTTTTGAGGTCATAAAGGGGGGGGGGCGGATTTTCCCCTTTCTCTGCCGCTTAATAAATAAATAAACACAGAAATAGAACACACGGGAAGTATCGGTGTTTCGTGCCGCTGCCCTCGGGGGGCAGGGGATGCGCCTCGGCAACCCCCGACGGGGCGGGAGTCTGGGACCGGCCGATCGCCCGTCCCCAAGTTTAGCTGGGGACAAACCAAAAATTGTTTTGCCCACGTATTTTTCAGTGGTAGATTTGGAGTGTCCTGAGGCGGGTCGGGACGGTTCCGGCTGCGAGCGGCTCCAGCAGGTGCCCAGGTTTGCTCTCCGAGGGGCCCGATCCCGCGTTTTGGGGAGACAGAGCCGGGAGCCACCAGTATTGGGGGAAGCAGGGTCTGGTCCTGGCCTCCAGGACGGAGCGGGACCCTGTGGAGTAGGGGGTCGCACGGGGGTCACACGGCAACCGCGGAGTCCCGCTCTTCTTCGCAGAGAGGGGCCGTGCATCACCTCCGAAAACCCAGTCTCTATCCGATTCTCTCCATCGTGGTTTTTCTGCACGTAAACCTAACCTCTCTACCAGCGGTTTCCTGCCTCGAACCTTTCCCTTGTGTTTATTTAAAAAGTTATTACCTTGGGAAAAAAAAGTCGTTTTCAATCCTTAAGGGCAAAACTGTTAATTGCTTTGAGCAGGAAGACATCTGATCTCTCACAACTATCCCCTGCCTCTTGCCAACCAGAATTTGATGGCAAATTAAATACCTGCGAAGAGAGAGGGAGAGAACAACCTTCGGCGGGTGGGAAAGGAGACGCTCGTATTATGCAACAACCACGATTCATTGTGCACTCACTGTCTTAACGAGTGGATGACACCCGTGCGATCAATAGGGACCATTGTCGGGTGACACAGGGGACAATTATAACGCGTGATTGCACTTACTGCCCATTTATCACAACCAACATAGTACAGCTTTGCTTCAGTGCATCCACCTTCCCCTCGCACCGGGAGCCGGGCGCTCCCCGGGCTGCGCGTCCCGCGGCTCCGGAGTGCCCGAAGGATGCTCCGGGAAGAGTCTCACTCGCAAGCCACTCAGGACCTGATTGCGCAGCCAACAGCTGTCAGCCAAAACAGCTTTGGAAACGGAGTCCGAAGGACTCGAGAGATGATCTAGATCGAGGCGTCGGTAGTCAGCCCTGATCCCTCGGAAGCTCTGATGTTCAGCTCGTTTTAATTTCTTTCTAGCGTCTGGAGATAAACGCATATAACTATTAACACAACGCCTTTCTCTTGGCTCCGGGTCTCATCTGGAGCAAGGCGATGAAACAATAATCTTCCAGCCTCTGACACATCAAACATTCCCTCGGCGTACACCTCGTTTCGGGGCAAAACTTAGACTCGATTCACACTGATTCCATTTTCCTGCCTTTCTTTCTACTCAAATCGAAAGCTTTCCTTGAAGGATTTCCACACGCCAGCCTCACGGTGGCTCGTTAAAAAAATCTCATCTGTTTAGAAAGCGGATTACTAACAAAATCGACCATAAAAGGAGGGGGCAATGCTTGTGAGGTTTTCCCTCAAGGACAATAAAGGCGCTCCCTACTGCCCGCGGGCGTTTTGTCCTCCCGAGATGTCTGTAAAGGACGCGGGATGGTGCTTTACGTGGACGGGGGATACAGGACATCATTCGTGTAAAGATCTGAACGGGGTCCCTCATGATTTACACCGATAAGGGTGGTTGGGGGGTGTTGGACAACCCCCTCCCCCAAATTCACCTTCACCAGCTGTCACAGACTAATGATGCTGTGGAATTTCGTGGTGGGGATGCTGCTCACGGCCTGATGGACACAGGAGCGAGGATGCTGCGGCAGTGCCTGCCCGACACCTCCCTCCGCCTCCAGGCTGGGAAAAGCGGAGGTGGGCCGAGGGGCAGCCTGGAGCCCGGGGGAGGCAGAGGGGGAGGCGGAGCTGGCCGGGACGGGCCGTCGCTGCTGCTGCTGCTGGAGCCGGTCAAACTGCACAGCCACTTCCCCCAGGAGCTTCCCTTTCATCTCCCCGCTCCTGGCGCCTGCAAAACAGCCTCAGTTTGTCTGCAGCGTCTCTCTTCCCCCTGTACTCCCTCCCTCCCTGTCCCACTCCAGCTGAGAGCCCCAGGACCGGGGCGCCCACAGCCCGCCCCGGCTCACGGGGGCTGATGCTGCAGGGGGCGGGGGAGAGCCAGAGGGGCACGGCGGGTTGAGGGCTTCCCGGGCAGCCGTCGGACCCGGCCGTACTCCGTCCGACACTTTCTGACGGCTGCTCCGAGCTGGGGCACACGGGCGAGGGACCGCCCCTAGAGCCGGCCGGGTCTCGCTGAGCCCCGACGGCCCAGCCCCGGAGACTGTCCGCCCCGGGAGTGGGGTCTCACTGGGGACACGAGGGGGGAGCCCGGCGCAGGGGAAAGCCCCCGGACTCACGTCGTTTCCCCGGTCTGGGAGAATTCCTTGCTGGTCCGAGGCTGGGTGGCCGCTCTGAGGTCGTGGATAGGGAGAAAACCTTAATTCATAGAAATTTTTCCAAACCCCGTCTCGGCGAGGTTTTCGTCCGGACATTCAGTGCCGTGTGGGGCTTCATTCTCTGATGTTTAACTGACAGGAGGAGGATGAAGGAGGGGAGGAGTGAGAGGAGAGAAACGTCCAGGTTCAGACTTTCGACAGAAAACGCTCCAACCTCCCAATGGACTAAGCCTGAAGAGAGCAAATGCCATGAGCAAACCCTTCCATGCTTTGCTGTCCCAGGAGCCCCTGTGACACACAAACCAGGCTGAACGAGCCAATTTCTGCTCTGTGCTTCACGGCACCAAGAGCAGCTTGTCCCTTGGTCCCACTCCTTCCTCCGGCCTCCCGAAGGATGACAGCACAGAGAAGCCTCTCCAAGCTCACGGGGACTGTATGGGAACTTGCACACCCAGGCCACAACCGGGCACCAGGGGAGAAAACCTGCATCCAAGGAACGTGATCAGTGTCACCATGACCTGCCTTCCCCCAAGCTCTTTCCCCAGGCGCCCTTCCAGCGGGCCTTGACTTTGGGAGCACGGTATAATTATCTGCAGCATTTTCAGCAGCCCCACAATGGCTTTCCACGGGCGGTGTATTGTTCTTGACACACATACATTGTTCCTGCATGTCCATCAATTCTCATTTACTTGTCAGGGTGCAGGAAGCATGGAGAAGGGAAAAGAAGGGAAAGGAAGGGGAGGGTGGGGAAGAGAGACAAACTCAACTCCACTGCAGCAACAGAGCTTGCAAGGCCGAGGCTGCCTGGCTGCTGTCTTGTATCTCTCTCTGAGCATCTCCAGGCAAAGAGATGAGTTCTGTGGGGATAGCAAGAACAGCTGGAGAGGCAACAGCTTGTGACATCCACTATTATTTTCACCCTTGGAGGAAAGCCCGAATGAAGGCTCTGCTGACTGAAATGTTGCAGCCAGGTTAGCTGCACTGAAGCAGCGAGAGGCATCACTTCTCTTTGCAGATCTTGCTTGGCTTTAATGCTTAAACCATCGAGGTCTGCAGTAACACTGCTGGGAACAAGTAATGAGTGTGCAAACCCTGCTATTAGTCCCACTGATGAGTGGGGTTTTGTAACATGGCTTCTCGTACAAGTCCTCCCACACTCCTTCCCACACAACAGTCTCATGCCCTAGTCCCAATTTGCTATCCATGGCACCAGGCGAGATGCTATCAGGGCTGGGGCAGCTCAGATACTTGTTGTCTGACCGGGGCCATGGATGACCAGGGCTTTAAGGGGTCAGGGGGACCCCTGGGCCCAGCACAGTGCACTCAAGACAGCCCCATCCTCGAGGTGAGATTTTTGTTTCCAGGACTGGAGACTTCCAAGACTGCTGCATGGGCTGGCAGGAAAGTCAGGAGTTCAAATCGAGCATAAGATGAGCTAATAAAATCCTACATGTTTTATAGAAGGGATATATCCAAAGCTGCTCATGGAGCAGAGTCCTGCAACTGCCCTGGAACCTGCAGTTTGTCTGAGCTGTCCCTGAAGACAGGGCTTGGGGAGAGAAGTTGTGCTGCACAGACCCAGGCAGATGCAGTGTCTTTTCAAGGTGTTTTGATTTTTAGAGCCTCAGTTATAAATTATAACAGCAAAATGACTCCCAAACACTGAATTTCCTGGATGTTAAAAAACAAAAGCAAAAAAAAAAAAAAAAAACACCTGAGAAAGTTGCGGGCACAGCATGAAATAATGCCCGGTGTAAGATTAAAATAATTATGAAAAGAACAATACGTATTCGTTTTTATCCACACTGTAATTATGAACGCTTTTTAAAGGATACTCTTTATTCATAGTACTGGTCGGAAGTCAAAAAGTGAGAGAATCTCTTTCATAGTACTGGTTTGATATGACTTTTAATTAAGGGCTGCGTGCCCCTAATTTATTAAAGCTCATCTATTCATCACGTGTGTAATTGACGCTGGAAAAAAATAATAATTACAGATCTAACCTCTGCAGTGTGGTTTTTCCCGACTGGAGTCCTGCTGCTGTGGAAACCCGAACAACAACAACAAAAAACCCCTATTTGGATGAAAAACGAGAGGTGCAAACAGGCTCCAGCGTTTCTCCTCGGGGGAGTTTGGCTGCGCGGATGTCCGCACCCCTCATCCCGCATCTCGCATCCCTCATCCCGCATCGCTCATCCCGCATTCCCCGATCCCGAGGCCTCGGGAAAGCGACTCGTTTCTCGGGAAGCTGGCGGTGGGGGGGTCCGGCGGGGCGACGGGGGGCCGTGAGGAGCAGGGGAGACCCGGAGGAGCCGGGAGGGGACCAGGAGGAGATGGGGGGACCAGGAGGAGATGGGGGTCCCCAGGAGGAGCCGGGGGTGGGGGCGAGAGGAGCTGGGGCAGCCGGGAGGAGATGTGGGGGAAAAGGGGTGCGGGAGGAGCTGGAGGGGGGCCATGAGGAATCAGGGGAGCCCGGGCCGGCGGCGGGGGGCGGGCAGAGCTGCGATCTTCTGAAGTTTCCTCTTCGCCTCATCATCAGCCTTAATTACCCCGACGGGTTGGGGGTTTTTTTTGCCATGCTTTGCTATGATTACAGCCCCTGGACGGCTCCTTAATAGCAGCGCTCCGCGGGCTGCCCGTGTCATTACCTCCTAATTCAGTCGGGGGGGGGGGGGGAGGTGGGTCGGGGTGAAGGGAACACCCCAAAACAGCATCACCCCAAAAGAATAAATTAAATTAAATAAAAGAAAAGGACCCAGAGGGGCGGCTCGGCCCCGCCCCTCGCCGGCCGCCAGCCAATGGTGTGCTCGTCGGAGTGACGTCAGCGTGCTGCGCGGGCGCTGATTGGCGGGCGGGGCGTTCCCTCGGCTGGGCAAAGGAGGACAGCGGCGGGGCGCGCGCAGGGGGAAAAGGGGGGCGGGCGGGCCCGGCTCGCAGTCCGCGCTGAGCGCCGCCGCTCCCGCCGCTCCGCCGCTCCCGCACCATGGCCTCTCCCCACAAGGCGAAGGAGCCTTTCTCCTCCGACGAGGAGGGCCCGGCGGCCGGCGCCGAGGAGCACCACAAAGTCAAGGTGTCCAGCCTGCCGTTCAGCGTGGAAGCGCTCATGTCCGACAAGAAGCCGCCCAAGGAGCCGGCGCTGCCCGCGGCGGGCGGCAGCGCCGACGGGGCGGCCGTGGGCACCTCCAGGAACCTGCTGCTGCCGGGACACGGGCCGCGGGACGCGCACAGCCCGCCCGGGGCGCTTACAAAAACCTTCGACACGGCCTCGGTGAAGTCGGAGAACTCGGAGGACGGCGCGTCCTGGATCCAGGAGGCCGGGAGATATTCCCCGCCGCCAAGTGAGTGCCCCGGGGAGGGAGCGGCGGGGAGCGAGGGCGGGCACGGCTCCGGCCCCGGGACACGCGGGGCAGACGCGCAGATCTTGTATTTTATCTCGAATTTATTACATAGTACATACTCCCGTCCCCGGGAGTGTTCGAGGCCAGGCGGGATAGGGCCCTGGGCTGTCTAGTGGAAGGTGTCCCTGTTCACGGCAGGGAGTTGGAAGGAGATGATCTTTGGGGTCCTTTCCAACCCAAACCATCCTGCGATTCCATATTTTACATATGTATTCGTATCTACCTGTGTGCAGCTTTTAGGTGTATGTTGCATATTCGTATATATTCTACATATTCGTATATATTCTACGCTTATATATCTATATGATTTATATATTTATACAGTTATATATTTATATATATGACTATATGTATGTATATATATAAATATATACTGCTTTCAAAACCAGAGAAAGATCAGGAACTCCCACGGACCAGCTCCCTTTCCCGACTCTTCTCACTGGCTGCCAGTTCGTCCACTTAGGTTATCCTGTTGTAACAACAACAGGAATTTCCCCTTGTTACCCTCTGCCTTACACAGTGCCCAGCAATCCTTTAGACTCGGGAATTGTCCCCTCCGTCTATGAGCGCTCCCGCCGCGCTGGCTCTCGGTGCGGGGTTGTTCCCCTCTCCCTCGTTCCACGCCTGTCAAAGATCCCCGGGCTGGCCCTGACCTCTTTAGCCCCTGCCATCCCTCCCGACCCCGCTGCCTTAGGGACACGCGATGCGGAGGTGACAGGTCACTTCTTAAACCCTTTTTTTGCACTTCGAGCCGCCCTGCCGTGCCTGCGCTCAATCGCATTTCGCTTTCAGCTGGATCCCTTGAAAAAAAACAGGGAGAAAAAATTGCTTTTAAGAAATTAAAAGCCCCCAAACTACCTTCAGGAGAAGGAGACGAAGCATCTGGGCAGTTCTGGGCTTTCTGCCTTCCCGTGGCCAGGAGCTGTGGCAGCCGTACACCTGTATGAGTGGATCGATCTGCTCTCCTTTGCACATCCCTAACTTGCCTGATGGAAATAAAATATTCTGGTTTATTTAAGTTAGAGACTTTACAGGAGCGAACTGTTGAGCCGGACAGTCTCGCAGAATTTGCTCCCCAATCTAATACTGCAAGAAGGAAGTTTAGTGCTCTTACAGCTACTCTTTTCTTGTTTGTTTGTGTGCGGGTTTTTTGTTTTGATTTCTTGTTTTGTTTTGTTTTGCTGTTTTGTTTTGTTTTGTTTCTACAATCATTTCGATTTGGCTTTCATCCACTTCCTTTCTTTTACTGCTCCCGAATTAATTTGATTTCTATCGTGCTGGGAGAGGGCCCGGGAGAGGGCAGGAGGAAAGCATCCCACCCGTGGCATTCCCTGTGTAGCTCCGGTTTTCGATTTTCGTATACCCTTAAGTATGCTGGAGAAGCATGAAAAGAACTGTGTGCTCCTACCCGGACCCCCTTCTCTAAATCTATCTGAAACCCGGGACTTAGACAAGGCCTAATATTCTCCCTCTACATTTTTTTTCCCTTCGGAATTCCTCTGCTTACTCTTTTAAAATCGGCCGTTCTCGAGATCTGCAAAATAGTTTCATAAAGGACTTCAGTAGCCGGGAGTTCTGGTGATTTCAGTGGGATTTGGGGCAAAACCCGATGATCAGGGAAGGGAAGGTTCTTCGGCCTCGATCATCTTCCTCATTTCCCACCTCCTGGCTCTCGGCCCCTCGGCAGGAGGCAATGACCGTCTGTCTGTGGAGGGTTTTGACATTAAAAACAGCGCCTCGATTTATGATTACTAATATTACGAGTAGGATAAACTGGGAGGAAAGCTGTAAAATTTAGAGCTTTGAGCAACAGGGAGAGGGAACCCTCTCCAAAATGTTTATTTTTGCCCCACATTGGCCAGAAAAAGGAGCATAAAGAGACAAAAAAAACCCCAGCGAAACAAATCACTGCAGCGAGGGCTTGAGAACTGGCACGGGATAAACTCAGTTAAAAGGTCTGCGGTGGCGACCGACCCTCCTGCTTATCAGAGTTCGGCAGGCACTTGGGGGGTGAGGGAAGAAGCCCGGGAACGCTTGGGTGTATCCCGGCAGAAATATTTATCCGGGATTTAATTTAAAAGCATGTTTTTGTGGTTTCCTCCGTGTGTAGCAGAAGTCGGGACGGGTAGAGCTAACTCGAAAGCCGGGGAAGGCAGTGGAACAGGGAACGACGGTCGCCCCTAAAAAGCCTGTCCCTTCTGAAAGCAGCTGGGTCTTGGGAGAGTTTCACTTTGGGAAAAGAAATAAATTGTGTTTAAAAATAGAGTGTAACAACAGGGTGACTGGCAGTGAATCTAGGGTGGATTTAGTTTAGTTTTTACTTAACAGAGTTTTAGAAGTGAACCAACTGTCGTGGTGAGCACTTTAATTATTAAAATGCCCTGGTGTGATCATAAGAGGGTATTTGGCAAGTTGTTTTCTAAGAGGGCTTTATTTTTTGCTTTCAGTATATAAAGGAAGGGTAATAAGAGAAGTTTAATTTTTTCCACTGTAACTGTTTTCTCCCTCACTTTTCTGAACTTTTGAACACTTTCCTTGTGGGATTTTTTTAATTGTGTGATATGTACTTAAACAGCTTCTTGGTCTGGCTTATTTTAAAAAGTAAAAGAGGAATGTGAAAAGAGTCCAGAATACATAATGTGCAAATACTGACAAGCATTTGAACCAGACACTACAGCATGTACAAAATTTAACAGCCTCTTTAGAGCAGGCTGTGTGTCATTTGCTGTGTCAAGCTGGGGAGCCAGGGTGACTTGCCCCAGGAGTGATGTGAAACACAGCCAAATTGCTAAGCTTTTGAAGTTAGCTGCATGCTTTTTAGTCATTCGTTAGATGGTAAAATTATTAGTCAAATGCAAAATTAATCTAAAGACCTAAACTGATCTGAAGTCAGCCATGTACCATTCTGGGCACATGTGCCTAACCCGGTTGGGGTTTAAGGCAAGCATGAAAGGTGGTAGATTTCCTGACTTGTACTGGCTACCAATGCTGCAGTTAGGAGTCGTTTCGTTTTGGTTTTAATTGGCAAATGTAATAAAACCCCAAAATGTTGAATGAGAAGTGCACTGCTTTCTTGGTTTTTTTGATACTTGTTGAAAATCGGAAAATACTCACTGAAAAGTTAATAAGCAGAGGAAAAACTCACTCTTGAAGAAGAAATATCAATGCCTAATTAGTGAAACCATAAAAATTGTCAGATCAGACCCACTTCTTCAGTGATTAGGAAAAAGCTAAGGTTGACTTGTTAGGCTTGGTGGGGAAGTCCTGGAGCAGAGCTAGGCTCTTATCTTGTACCACTGTTGTTTAATGAATCTCCTGCTTTTGCAATGTTTGTGCTATGCTTTGCTGGAGTTACACCTTCAGTTCTATAGCTACCAAAACAGCTGGTTTGTGTGCTCTAAACCCCCCTCCATGATGTGACTCCTGAAGTCATCTGTGAGTCCTTTGTGCCCTATACTTTTGAAATAGCTGAGGCAAAATTTCACTTCCCAGGACATCTGCTGAAGTCCTGTGAATATAAGTTTGACCAGAAAAAGATTGCCAGAGCCACTTGCAAAAGGATCCTCTGTTTTCAGGGTCTCACTTGGTGGCCCATCAAGCACAGCATCTCTCCAGAGCACCCGGGTCTCCCTGCTTTTGTGATAACTGGCCTTTCCCTTCCTTGCAGGACACCTGAGCCCTACTGCCTGCACCCTGAGGAAGCACAAGACGAATAGGAAGCCCCGAACCCCATTCACCACTTCCCAGCTGCTGGCTCTGGAGCGCAAGTTCCGCCAGAAGCAGTATCTGTCCATCGCCGAGAGAGCAGAGTTCTCCAGCTCCCTCAACCTCACAGAGACCCAGGTCAAAATCTGGTTCCAGAATCGGAGGGCCAAGGCCAAGAGACTGCAGGAGGCTGAGCTAGAGAAGCTCAAAATGGCAGCAAAGCCCATGTTGCCGTCCGGGTTCAGCCTCCCTTTCCCCATCAACTCTCCCATCCAGGCTGCCTCACTGTATGGAACATCCTACCCTTTTCACAGACCTGTGCTTCCTATCCCGCCCGTTGGACTCTATGCTACTCCCGTTGGATATAGCATGTACCACTTATCCTAAGAAGATCAGAAAGACAAAGCGACAGTAAGACAGACTTCCTGGTGGATCATGTCCAGCCCTGAGAAGGCAGTACCCCAACCAGTACTGGCCATTCCTTCTGCACACTTCTATCTGCCATCCTGAGTGTATGGGAGTTTGTGTTAGCAAAGCAAGGCATCCTGTATGCTACGGGTCTGGCGTCTTCTGAGAGTGCTCTGAGCACTCAGAGTCTGATCCTCAAAGAAAAAAAATATGTAAAAACAAACAAACAAAAGAGAAAAATATTTGAGCAAATATAGGGTTTTTATACAGTGCACGTAAAACTAGACTAAAAAAGAACGGGTGAAAAAGCAATTTTATCTTATGGAGGCAGAGATTTCCTGGCACCTTCCTGACAGGGCCCAACACAGGTTTAAAGTAAGAGGGGTGCGTGCCCTGAAATGACACTCTTAAGTTGCCATCACTTAGTATGGGGGCAGGGGGGAGGGAAATAAAAAGGTATAATCAAGGTTTTGTTGTTTGGTTGTTTTTTTAAAGAAAGCAGAGCCCGTAGCTAGAGACACCATGTAAATAGAAACTAGACCCAGTAAAGTCTCAGCGGAGTTCAGAGTCAGAAAATTCCTGCATTTCTGGAGTAGAGAAAATTTTTTGCATCCCAAACCTCAACAGATGAGTGCAACAAGCATCAGGGCCCCTAAATGTAGAGCCCAGCTTTATCCACCATGGCTCCTGTAATGCCTTTATCTGTATAAATAGCTTCAGCGTTTGTAAAGCACTGTGAGGGGAGGTAAAGTGCAAGGGAGGGTTATTAGGCAGTCTGGTCTTTATCTCTTCCTATTGGCATGCTTAGAAATGTTTGGCTGCAGCCAGGTAATCTTGGCTCTGCAATGCTCTTTGAAAATGAGGAGAGAGGAAAGGAAGCTTTCTGGGGAAAGAAGACGTGGGTTGTTTCTACAGTGGTGGAGAGCAAAGGATTGTTGTACACTTCTGAGAGATGTCTAGGGGGTTTTATTAGTGTTTGCAATAGCCTGTATTAAATAGAACTCCCCTGAGTCTTCCTCTTCTTCCCTTGCTAAGAATGCCAATATAAGTGACTCATGCTTCAAGCCCTTCTAATCAACCCTGCGAGTAGGACAGTGAGGTGCCAAGAGACTGCGTAACCTGTCTGTCCCCGTGGGAGCTCCCCGAGTGCTGGCAGTAACTTCCCCAGGCTTCTCCTTATAACTATTGTATTATGTGTATTATTCTTGCTAAACTTTATGAGGAAGTTACTCCAAAGGCTGTGGAGCACTGAAGTCAGAGCTTCTCCTGGATTTATTTTCTTAGCATACTGTCATGGAAGAAAGAAACAAAACAAAAAAAAATAGCAGAAAAAAATGGAAAGAAAAAAAGAAAAAAAAAACCCCACGAGGTTTTGCTGTTTTTGGTTTGTTTTGACCCAGGCACTGATACTGTCTGGGACCTACTATAGATGAACTTCCTCTCTCCCTTCCCCTCACCTCCAATCTTCCATTATAGGAGAGTCCCTTTGAAAGGGATGCCTTGTACAATTTTATATATTTTATTGAAGATTTATTATTTCTTATCTCTTATTTCAAATTAAATTAAAAAAGAAAAAACATGTTTAATCGCGTGTGGGTCTGTCAGTGTTTGGAGTCCTTTAAAAGGTAACTTCTCTCCGTGTGTGTTTTGCACCGCTGGGTCAAGTTCAAAGGAATGTTTGGGTTGCCTTTATGATTATTTCCCCTTTCTGAATCTGAATTAAAGCCAAATTTGCAGCACATGAAGGTGAATTGCAAGTCAACAATTCAAAATCGAAAGCCAAACCTTTTATGAGGTTTCCTTGTTTTTAACAACTGCTTTTAGGCGCCTCTGTTCTTTACATCATACTCTGGTGATGTTTCCATTACTTCTCTTAGCTCATGTGCCTTCCTCTTTGGCTTAGGACTCTCCCCCGAATCACCTTTGTGCTAACCTCGTCTCCGGGCTTTAGTGGGAGACTACTCTCGACCCCCACAGTAGTTGGGAGGTAATTTGGGACAGGTAAACCCTGCCAGGGGCTCTGCAGTATTTCAGTACAGTTGCGTTTCAGGGCGCCCCGTGTCCTGTCCGTGCTGCCCCGTACTTTTCGAGCCAGGCTCAGAGAGCAGGTGCTGGACCACCCGCGCCTGGCCTTTCTGGCGGGGGTTCTCGGGTCTGCTCAGATAAGAGGGATACCCGAGTGGTGGTGTTACACCCAAATCCCATGCTGGCCCAACCTAAATACTGTAGGACTACTGGGTTAGGAGTAACCCTCGGGGTTCTCGCTGGGGGTCAAGGCGTGTTTGCCCTGCCAGGACAGCCGTGCAATATAACCCGGGTGCGCTCTCCCCGCTCCAGTCCTGCGGCTCCCAAAGGCTTCGCACTCCGCGACGGCGCTTCCCGGTGGGCACAGCCCGAGGGGCTGCCCGCCCCGCCAGCTCCGGCGACATCCCGCCTGGCTCAGCATCCCGCCGGATCGGGCCACTGTGGGCGAGAAGGAACAGGCAAGGCGGGGAAACACGAGCGATCTGGGCTCTGGAGAGGGGGCTGCTGGCTGGGGGAGCGGCTCGGGGAGCGTAGGGCATAGCGGAGCTCGCCCTGCTCGCCCCGCTCCCGGCTCCGAGAAAAAACCCTGTTAATCTTCCCGCTTTGCGAGTGTAGGGAACAAAGCTAGGGGAACCTAATCTCTATGCAGACTGTTCAAATTAGAATTTACTGCCGCATAAAAGCCGGAGAAAACCGCTTCTTTCTCGGATTCCCTTTTCCTGAAGCATCATTCCTCTACATACAAGGCAAAGCGAAGCCCCCTCGCCCCTGTCCTTCCCCGGCCGGTTGTCCCGAGTGCTTCCTTAGTCGGATCGGGCTATAAATAAACCAGAGG
The DNA here is from genome assembly GCA_035222235.1 of Margarornis squamiger. Taxonomy (NCBI): domain Eukaryota; kingdom Metazoa; phylum Chordata; class Aves; order Passeriformes; family Furnariidae; genus Margarornis; species Margarornis squamiger. Next base: position 15,388,070 of record JAWWTY010000027.1, on the reverse strand, counting down.
TATTTTTTAACCTTCAGTATAAATCAGTTGTGTCAGGGATTACAGCTAAATCTTTTCGCTGGAAATTCTTTGAGCGCAGGAGCTTTGTGTGTGTTATGATAGATCCTTAAATGGATACAGATTTATTGCAGCACACAAGGGTGTTGAAGGAAAAGCTTCCAAATGTCGGTTACAACCTCTGCTATGAGAAAGGCAGGACGGATCCGTGACACCTTCTCCGAGTCTGCGGATGGCATGACAATTCACCCTGCGCCCATTATTAACTTGTTCCAATTAAAGCCTTCAGAAAGGCCGAGTTAATTGAGTATTATATTTTATTAGGAGGGAGGTGTCAAGCTTTACTCATGAGACTTCATCATCGGCCTAATGGGAGCTGCCCCGCAGGCAGATCTGTAACTGAATAAATTACAGCAAGGTAGGGAAATCAGAATGCTATCATTAAAAGCGATGCACTTACTGAAATTCCTCCCCCACTTTCGCAAGAGGCTGTGGAGGTGTGGCTTTAATTAGTTATTTTAATGCAAAGTTAAATTGTTCCCAAAGTATTTTCTGACACAAAGCAGATGCGATGATTAGAAGTTGAGTGAGACTGAAAGGAGTTGGCATCTGTTCCAGGTACATCTATATATTTTAAATTCCCAATAGAAAGTGAAAAATAATTAGAGCAATAAATAATAAACATTAAAAACAACGCGATAAATTATCCCGATCCTTAAAATCCGGACTTGCTGAGCGGCGGCTCAGGCCAGCCGGGTACAACTCGGCTCTCCCGGGACCTTCGTCACCAGGGATGGATTTGTTGACATAAACATTTGGGATTGGGCTCACTACGGCCAAACTTTCATTAACTAAAGCCACGGGCGCTCCGAGCCTGCATTTCATGTTGTCACGTTGCCTTGTCAAACCCCGGAATTCCTGCATTTTATGGAGAAGGAGGGAAACTGGAGAAGGCCGGCTGTTAGCGACGCGCCGGGGAGCGCGGGGGTTTCTCTCCGCCGGATCTTCTCTGCGGGGCTGGGGGCAGCAGGCACCCAGCTCTGGGGGTAACCACCCGGGAGGACCCCGGCCCCACAGGCGGTACCGACGGGGATGGGGCCGCTCCCGGCCGGGCACCCGCTCCTGGTACCGGCTCCGGTGTCCGCGCAGGAGCGGACACCTGCTCCGCGGCCCCAGCCCGCGGGTGCGGGGACTCAGGTGCCCTCCAGTGCGGGCAGAGCATCCCGGCAGCGAGAACCCTGCGGCAGCAGCATCCCGGCTCCCAGCCCCGTCACAGACTCCCTGGCCCGGGCACCACCGCACCTCGGGTTTACACGCCCTCGCACACCGTGCGGGGACGCGCGTTGTCTGTGCGCGCACACATCTCCATAGCGGTGAGCTGTACACCCCACATTTCCATACCGTGTCTGTGAGGCTCGACACACAAATGCCGCAGGCACCCGAGCGCCCGATTTGCGCACACCTGGGGCTCTGCAGGATTTTGGGTCGAGTGCTGGACACGCACTGCAGGAGGAGCGGAGTTCACAGAGGGGATGGATGACAAAGAACGAGCCACTCGCCCAGAAAGCGCCAACCTCTCCGGCCCCCCTGTGTCTGTGGAAGGGGCACCAAGCCTCGCACTCGTTCCCCGGGTGCGCGGAGCTCCCGCGCAAGGAGGCAGAGGGTCCGCGGAGCAGCCGCGGTGGATCCAGCTCCCACCGCCCCCGGGGCTGTTCAGAGAGGGAAGTGAGCATTTTGCTTTCTCCAAAGTATATTTACCCTCTCTATTTATCCCCCGTTTAGTATCCTCAAAGGCTAACGTGGGTCTCTCTATTAAAAAAAAAAAAATAAAAAAATCATTAAACGGGGCAAAAAAAAATCTCCGCAAACAAACAAAACCCAGCATTCTTCCAGTGTGACTGTATTTCTCCCGTTCCTACGATCACTATCAGCCACGGAGACTTCAAAATGCCTTTTCCGGGGGTCACTTTGGAAGTTAACCTACTTTCGGCAGCGCCCACATTCTTGGCATAGGAAGTCTCTCTAGCAAAATAAAAACAAAGAGGTTATTCCCTTTTTTTTCCCATTGCTGAGCAGGGGGCATATTTTTCCAGTGAAAAACATTAGGGATCTCATGGAAACTGCATAGTTCGTCCCAGCACTGGGAAACCCAGGAGCGAGCCGCTACGCTGTTCACGCTCCTTTTCGCTGCCGGACCCCTTCGCAGTGAAAGGGAGTGGGAACAATTTGGGGTCTTTTTGTTGTTGTTGTTGTTGTTGAGCTTTTTTGTTTTGGTTTGTGTTTGACTCCCTTAGTCACTCGATATGTGTTTCCCACCGTAATCCATAAGGCACTTGGCGGGTGCTACCAGCAGTTCCCAACTAGTTGCACGCAAGGAATAAAAATCTTTCCATCCATTATATTTCAGTCTTTTAACACCAGAGCAATTCTGTCCCTGCTGTTTTAGTGGAAATACCGGTCTATAAAGCTGCAACTGCAGTATATTTTAAAATGCTACCATTTTTAAAAGGGATTGGAATAATTCTGCTTTGCTTGGGAAGAAAAGTCTCAAGCAACGTATGTGCGATTAACATTTTATAACACTGTTCAAGGAAATTAAAAACATTCTGTGATATTCTTACTGTAAAGGCAGGTCTTTTTTGGCAAAATGTTTTGTATATGTATTTCTTAGATTGCTGTGTTTTGAATAAGCAAGAATCTCGTAAAGAAAAAAAAAAACCACGTTCCTTAAAAGTATGCGCTACCCGTTTTATTAAACTGATTATGCCAGCGTTTAACTCAAAAGTTTGTTTTAAGTAGGAATATTTTCCCAGACGTGTAATGGATTGCTTGAAAACAGAATTCTTTGCTTTTTAATGACCTGTAATGGCCAATTCATTTCAACTGCGCTTATCAAGGTGCTGTGTTAAATAACAAACCGGTTCTTGAAAACAAAAAAGTCATAATGAAAAATAAGCAGTCAGAATAATCTCCCATCTCCGAGCCAAAAAAATGCAATAAAATTAATTTAAGACTGTCAAAACATCAAAGCTGAGAAAAGGAGCTGCTAAAATAATGTCTCTTGATAAGGAAATAATAAAAACACACCAAAAAATGTCTACTCAATAAACTCCACTGGATTTGGGGGTCTGTGCTATATTTTATTTGGTGATGAAAGCACTTTGATGTCACTGTATTCCAAACAATTATTATTATAATTTTAAACAACCTGGTGTTTTCCATTACTAACGGCTTACGCTTTGAAGTTACACCTCATAATTTCTTAAATTAAATAAATCATTTTAAGTTTGCACTGGGAGCCTTTTAATAGCAGAGAAAGGAATATCATTATCTTATTGAGAGGCAATTGCAGTGGCTCCAGTTTGGCTGTAGCTGGGGGCAAAGTGGTGCACTATAACAGACATACTTTATTAGCCTCCCATAACTCTTGAAAGAACATTTTTATATTTTCTTTGATTCCCCCCCTCCCCCTCTTGTTTTAAAGCTGTCCCAACCTTTAATTACTGCCTAATATGAAAAGCATTATTTTTTAATGCTGTGTAATTTACCAGAGGCAATAGGCCAAGTTAACAATTGTTTATTAGGGTTGCTGTTTCACACAGGGCAAAGAATGCTGTTCCAAACCCAACTTTTCATGGGTGGTTGCACTAATTAATACAGTGTCTGAGGCTCCTAGGGGGTTTTTAATATTAAAGCCTATGGGGCGGAACGGTTTTTAGAAGTCCAGCTCCTGCTGACGTCCTCCTCCTCTCCCCAGTGATTTTTGTTGCTTTCAAGCTGTTTTGATCCGAGGGAAAAGTCGGCAGCGGGAGGGGAGCGCCCTCGGAGCCGCCCCGGCCCCGCGGTGCCCCGGCGGGGGTGGCACCCCCGCCCCGCGGAGCCCAGCCCGGCGCCCGCCCCAGCCCGGGGCGCTGCCGCGGGGCCCCCTCCTCTCCCCGGGATCCCCCCCGTCCCCTCGCTTTGATTTTCCCCCGTCAAATCGCCCTCGCTGTAATTCGGGATGAGGCGGGCGCTGCCGGCGCGGTCGCTTCGCGCACACAGCGGGACCCCCGGGGTCTGGCACCGAGGGGGCTCGGCCGAGCCGGGAGCACCTGAACCCCCTCGCACTCCCTGTCTCTTCTGCAGTCGAGCAGGAAACAAGGCTGCTTCGGGGAGGAGGTGGATTTTGTGTATCGGGGAGGTGCTGCTCCCGAGAGCTCAGCAGGGCTGAGCCGTGAGAAATTCCTGGAGCATCAGCCCGCCCAGCAGCGCAGCGCTGCGACCTCCCCCAGGGCACTGACTTGAGTCCCGGAGCATCCCTGTCCCCGAACCCTCCGGTGTGCCCCTGTCCCGGAGCGCCCGGGACGAATCCACCTCCCCCGGGTGCAGGAGGATGCTGCGGGCAGCGACACTCCGCTCCCCGCGCTGGGCACTCCCGTCCCCTCCGAAGGGAGACACGGGACATCCATCAGCTTGATAAATGGGGGTTACTCACTCCTGTTCTCCCTGCTAGTTTATTTTCTTAAACTACCGGGGAAAAAAGTGTAATGACGGAGCAGACAAACACACTAACAAACAGACGACAGCTTTATGGACGGAGCTCAGCTCTGAGGGCTGAGGGGTGTTAAAATCCGAGCTCCGCAGCCTTTGCCCATTCTCGCTCCAGCTCGGGTCACTTCAGCCTCTTAAAAAAAAATCAAATACAACCTTGGCTGAGTTTTAAAGCAGGAGACACTAACGGATTTATTTTATGGGCTGACCAAGACTGTTCTCCCTGCTCCCTTCGCCGTTAGCTCAGCTCCTTTGCAAATCTAATCTGCTCGGCTCCTTTGCTATTTTTCATGTTGGACCCATGCGTTTCTCCTCTAAGCCTTTCTCCTTTTTGATGTAGCGAGTCAATTGAAGAATGTTGGTCTCGGTTATCAATCACCCAGCTGGGGCTTAAAGGGCTCGGGCTAATCAGATTTAATTGCTCATGTAGCGCCACTCCTGCCCTGGGCCACGACCGACTTGCTCAATTAAACCCCAAATACCTGCAATCAATAAATAAGGAATGACAACACGTTTAAGGGATTTATCCAGCAAAGGAATTGAGCTGGAAACAGATTACAACAGAAAAAGGCCCTTTTATAATTAAACGTACACCTCTTACAGAGGGAAAAGCTATGTTGCTTTAAAAAAAATAAATAAAGGAAGAAGTAAAGAAAGGAGGGGGAAAGCTAAAAAAGAGCTCTTGTTCCCTTTGCCTGGGGAAAGGAGAGATGAGGGCTCTGCCTTTCGAGAGGCTGCTCCCGATCACTTATTAGCTTATTTATGGCCCAGCAGAGTCCGGAGCTCCGTTCGGTGCCGGGATCTGCAGTGCCCGCCCCGCGTCTCGCTTCGGGACGGACCGGTCCCCTCCTTTCCCGTCCTTTCCCAGCAGCCTACGGCCACTGCCTCAGCTTTTCTCTCAAATCAGTGTTTTCTGTTTAAATCCCCTGGCTGACGGAGTGAGGCGTCATCGTTTCTGACGACAGGAAAACGCTAGTCTCGATCTGCTAAAAAAAAAAAAAAAAAAAAAAAAAAAAGGGGGGGAAGATTTGCTTTTCCCGCTTCTGTTTTGTAACACAGCAGTAAGTGGCTGAGGATCAAATAGCACTGAACGTGCATAAATAATACTTTTTGGCCTATTTGCAGTTCCTTTTTTTTTTTTTTTTTCAATTTTTAAGATTTGCTTTGAAAGTGGCAGATCCAAGAAGGGTTTGCAAGTAATACCAAAACGTATTACTTGGATCATCCAGGTATGCTCTTGTCCACAGTTTCTGCACCGGCAGCTGCTGCCTTTTATTGGGATTAGGTTGTAACATTGCCCCTTCAGCAGATTTGCTGTCAGTGCTCGGAAAGAGCAACAAGGGAAAAGAAAACGGGGGGAGGAGAAGCTGTCCACCAACCTGGAGGAATTCGAGCAACCTGCTCTGCAGTCACTTTGCACTGAGGTAGAGGTGTCAAAGTCTGTGATTCGCAGGGTTTTGCTCAGCTGAATTGGGCCCTTTAGGTCTCAGAGCTCTCTGCTTGCCTTGGGGAAAGCAACCACACCAAGCTGGGTAAGAAACTGGCTGGGACCATGGTTAGGTATTATTTCATATCCCTAGTCCCAGGCTCCCAAAGATGGAGCTGCTGATACTACTGCACCAACACAGCAACTCTGGGCAGGATTTGAGCTGGGTGAACAGGCCAGAGGGAATTGCCTATCTGGAGAACTTCTCTTCCTCTGCACATCCCATTCCCTGAACGGCTCAGCCCTGAGGTTTGATCCAGTTAAGCATGTCTGCTAATTACTCAGCAGTGGTCATCTTCTGCACTGGGTGCAGGGGATGATGCTCTCAGGACACCTCAGTTCTGTGCTGTTTTCCCATGGTTCCCACTGGGATACAGACAAACCCTAATGCAAACCTGCCTGTAATGGTGCCACTCCAGAACCACCTCTGCATGTTTGGTGGCTGATCTGTAAGACAATCTTTGTGGGAAGTGAAGGTAAAAATTTTCATAGAAGTCAAGGTGTTGATTAAGAAAACCCTTCAACTGTCAAGGGAGTATTTTTGTAAGAACTTCTGTTTGTTTGTTCCTTAGCTTGGTTTCCTAAGGAAGCCAGGATTATATGATCAAACTCTTACAGCCTTTTGAACTCCTGGGCCAACTCCAATCAAAATTGACAAGGGGGCAGAGGTCTCAGAAATAATCAGGTTGCTGTGATTTTTGTGAAAATAGACTGCTGGATAGCAGAGAGACAGATCCTGTTAAATCCCTACTAAGGTTGTAACCAGAGCTCAAGTCTTAAGAAACACACGAAAAGCTAAATGAAAGTGAGCACAACATTACAAGTATCCCAGTGCTTCAACCTTGGCTACAAGAGACAGCAGCTAAGAGACAGAATTACCAAAAGTAATGTGTTTTGCTGCTTGAGGAAATACTTACTGGTTGTATTAATCTTTGCCACTCTCTGGACCAATCTGCTCTTTGACTTGGAGAGCAGCAGAACATCAAAGGGCAGATCTAGGCACCAGCAGAGTCTTTTGGGACAGTTCCCATGCCGTGGTTAACAGTGTCATCCAGGGCAGCAAACTGCACAAATACCTCCCCAGACTGCCTTGGAGGAAGCCTGAGGCTTGGTTGTGGCCCAAGATGTCAGGAGTTGAGGGGTCCATGAGTTTGTACTACAGAGGTTTTCCCTCATCCTTGTCTGTGTTTTCTCTTTCCAAGTCATGTGGAAAGCCACATTATGCTTTTAACAGATTGATCCAAATCCTGTTAAGTAGTGAGGAGGAGAGAAAGAATGAAAATCCTCACAGCTACTTTGATGAGTCTCAAAGCAGGCTTTAGACATTTCTTTAAAGTAGTAAAATAGATCAAGGAACAAATTAAACAGTTTTATTTAAACTCTGAAACTTGATAGCTTTTTCTGGAAGAAGGTATATCTGCTTCTTGCACTCTTAGTCTATTCTGAAAAGTAATTCTATTAATTCATGTTTGATGCAACTAGTATTCAGCTGATGCTGCATGACACTCGCTTTTGAGGTTGAGATGTGCAGCCATGCTTCCAGGTTAAGGCAGATGACACCAGTAGGAAGGTGGGTGGTACAGTAAGAATTGCAGATGGGCAAATAGACCCATTCATGGGAGACATTTGACTTCCTAGTCCAGAGAGAGCACTAACTCTGGACTCTGCAGTTGTAACTCTGCAGCAAAATTCTACACTGCTACAAAGGTAATGAGGCCTTCCCTGGCAAGTCAAATGCAGAAGGAGACATTTCCTCCTTGCTGATGCCAAGTCAAACTGGGCCACTTTGGAATAAGCCACATTGCCACCTCATGGCTGTCTCAGAATCTGAGCTGTCATTTATTAAAAAAAATGTTTTTGTTGTCATTGAAAATACTCCCAACAACAGAGATTTTCTAAGCCTGTACAAAAGTCAGGTCTTACAGTGCCTTGGGGAGAGAGAGTTTTTCTGCTCTGTGCCATTGCGTTGTTAACTCTGAAGCCTAAGGAAGGCAGTCAAACTAGCAAGTATTTCACCACCCACAGGCGTTCAAGATTTGAAGAATCTTATTGAATGGCATCTCACTTTAGCATCAGACACAGCCAAACTGGGGATAAACTAAAGGAAAACTTAGGAAAAATAGAACAAGGGAAAACAAATATGACTAGATTCCTTCCAGAGCACCCAGCTGCCTACACATACTCCAGCTAATCCCTCCTGGCAGCTTTCCTCTTTTTCCCCAGTTCTGACCATTTCCCTTATTTTAAGACTTTTTGCTCTTTGAGGTGAGTGGGGAAAGGAAAGGAGAAGGAATGAAAAGGGAATGCCATGTAAGTCTGTTGTAGGCAAGACTGGAATAATCTAAGAGCACTACAAACACAAAGCAATGTATGGGATGAGAGACATGGAAAGGCCACATGGAACTAGCCAAGGGCTGGCCTCACCAGGGCATGTAGAAATTGGAGTGGGAACCAGTTTGTGAAGGATCAGCAAAGGCCAAAAATCAAATCACATAACATGAAGGAGAGTGCCAAAAAAGCACAAAAAATCCCCTAAATATATGAACTAGCTTATTTATACCAAATTTCTGTCCTCCCAGGCACACAAATAAAAAGTCCTGAACATATTGCAACCATTATTGGTACATTTGAACTCAGACTTCATGTATGCTCATGTGAGATGAAGTAAGGCCCAGTCCTCCCTCTAGTTTTGATCCTAAACAGGGAACTGTGATAGTACAATACCCGCAAAGTGTTGGTTTTATATAGCATGTTCTTTGGCTGAGGGACTATGTATGTTGGAGGAGAGGAGAAACTGCCTATAAGGCTATTTTCCAGCAAGCCTTTATCTTTCCACAACAGCAAGAACAGCTACTGGGAGACACCACGTGATGATGTTGCCATAGAGGAGAGAATGTCTGCTTAGATATCCTGATCCACTGTCTTTGAGGGATGTAATTTACTTCTGGGAGCTGAGAGTTAATTTTCTAATCTGTAGGAGGACAGATCACTGGAATAAAGTCAGGAGGAATGGTGCTCTTGTATTCCTCTAAGCTCTAGGGATATTATTGATTGATTGTCTGAAGGACCAGGTGGTTTTTTCCCATCTTGTGTGGCTGGAATAGCAGCAAGGTGGATTCCAGCTCCAGTTCCCATGAGTTGCTCAAGCCTAAGAAATAAAGTCCATTATCAGAGAGAGGTAGAAACATTGGATTTGTTTTCAGTGTGGTCTTAGTCTCACCCTTCCCTCCCTCCTCCCCTGAGAGCACGGAGGCTCTGTGTGATGGAGGTGATTGGAGACGTTACAGCCTCCAGCTCTCTGCCTCGCCCCACTCCCAAAATTTGGCAGAAGGTAATGTGTGTCTGTGCTTCAGCTGCTGCAGTTCACAGTCTAGCTTATTAGAGTAAACTGTGGAGAAGACCAAAAGTTGATTATGCATTGCCTCTAGGAAGGAAAGCACCAAAGGGAGAATCTACTTGTCTCCTTTGGTGTTTTTGAGAGAATAGACCCATATGTATATTTGCTTTACTCTTTGTAAATTAAAACACATTAACCTTGAGAAATGCAAAGTAATTTTTACTCATTCAGGCCTTCAACTGGTGCTACTGAGCTTGTTTTCTTTGTGCTATCACAAGAGCATAAGAGTTGCTTGGGGGCTGCTAAGCTGGCACTGGCACAATAACATTAGACATTCTGTGACGTGGAATTCCCTGGACTGATGTGACTGTGTTTTATGGTCAGATGGAAAACAGGGATAACAGCCGAGAAGAGATGATAGAAATGACCAGTGGATACTGATTTCTCATTGCTATTGATCAGAGAGCACCCTCATACCCCAAGCAGAGTCTTTTGGGTTAGATTTTAAGATATTATCAGCCAAGTGACATAGATAAGTGCAGCACAAAGGAAAGAATATCTTCTTTTTTTCCAGAAGGCAGCTCAGGCACAAATAGAATAAAGAATTCATCCCAGTCACATGGAAATCTGGCAGAGCCCCATCAGCTATATCCTTGCTGGGCTAAACCTTTTGATGGCCAAACAGATACACAGTGTCTCTCAGTGTGTAAGTTCCTTCATTCTACTAAGAGTGAAGAAAACCTCATTTTTTTGCTTTCATCCCCTTTCTACAGAGATTTAATAGCTGAAAAGCTGTTGTGAGCCATCACATTAATTAAAGTTCATTGCTTTTGCTGTAGTATGCACCAGCATAACACTAAACTCTAGTAATCTAAACAAAATCATCTTATTTCATAAAATGTAATCTCTTTCTGGTGTCTGAGGAGAGCTATCAATTCTGAGACTCAATCTGGTTCTGCCTCAAGTCAACGGCAGAGCTATTAATAATGGCAGGATCAAGTCAGTTCACTAATTTGCCAAATTCCCCATCATTAGTGTGAATTAATGAGATCCTACTGGAGCTGCCTTTTGGCTGTGGGTGAAACGGAACAAGCCTGGCAGCACATCAGCATTAGAAGGGAGGCTGGGGAGGAGCAGGAGTGGTTTGGGGGGAGGGAGATGAGCAAATGGAAGACGCTTAATGCAGTCCAGATGGAAAAAATTGACCCTGACTTCACCAGTCAGGCAATGGCTATAGCCAAGCTGTTTCCTAGTGAGGAGGAAAACTAGAGAGGCTCAAGTAGCAGATGAGAAGTCAGCTCAGATAAAATAAGACAGCCATTCCCTTTGCCCCCCAAATGATCTTTTGCCCAAAACCTGAAGAAAAGTGCATGCTTTCCTGCCTCTTCTCAAAGCTGTCTAGTGGTTTTTCTCTTCTTGCTTGCTTTAAAGCTTCTAGAAGCAAGAGTGGAAGGCTGTGCTCACTCTTACATCCAGTCCCATCCAGAATTAAAATTATAACAAAACTTTCATGAAGAAAACAGCTCTGTGAGATTTACAGTGCCAAGAGGGACATATAAAGTTAGGAGAAGCATCCAAAGAGATGTCAAATGGAACTTAATTGAACTTGGCTGTCATCACTAAATAGGACACATCACTTTGAGCTTAATGGATCCTGCCAAGTTTAAAAACAGATATTGTTGCTCTGTTCCTTGAGATGGTGATGGCGGTTTAACTGTCCATGAGTCACTGGGATAACAGTTATTGCTTGAAAAGAATGTGGAGGAAGGAAAGGATGTTCTTGTCTGACCGTGTGTCTGCTTTTAGTGCCATTACAAAGACAATGCCAGGCTAATGCTTGAGTAGAATCTTTTAACAGTGGCAGCCCTAACAGCTTTGTAGAAGTAATTGGGTAAATCAGAATATTTGCCCTTTTAAAATTTGTTTTATTTGTAGTGGCTACAGAGCCAAATACATACACCTCCATTTGTGGCAGTTGGGAAGCCTGAAATTAATAGCTCAAATTAAAGACATAAAGCACATGAACAAACCTGTTTTGTTTCATTTAGTGAGATGATGACGGCAATGCAGTAGCTTTGATAACACCCTTACCCTATTCAGAAAGGACTTTGGGAGAAATGCATGTGAGCAGACAGTTCTGAGCTGGGTACTCAGAACTGCTCACTGAAATCCCAGTGGTTGTTTTTGCAGACTCTGTTGGCCAGGCACTTGCTGTGTTTCAGGCTTCTGACCAGAAATCTCCTCCCAAGCCATGCGTTACATCAAACCTCCTTCCAACTGTGTGGGCACTGTGGGCTCCCTGAGCTGTGGATATGGAGGTGACCTTTGCAATCTCCAAAGGTAGCTCAGCCCACTCAGCAAATACCATTAGTGACAAGAGAAGCACGGCCCCAGCGAGCCAAAAGGAAAACAGCACTTTAGAATATCTCATGATGGCAAAATACAGATAAAAAATGGACTGTCATAATCTACTTCTAACTAAATACTGACTGCCTGTGTTGTGCTCAGCAAGAGCGAACCTTCATAAATATGATCCAGACCCACCAAATCTTGAAATACTCAGTGTATTCCCTTGAAAGTACCAGGGACTACTCTGCCATGCCCAGGATAAGCAAACACACTCTGTTCCAGTTGTCCCATGTTATGTAGCATTAATTGTTTTATAGTAAAATAGTAGAGTGGGATGAGTTACTTAATTGGGAATCTCACCTATTGTTTTAAGCATCTAATTTGTACATCTGTCCTGCAGCCATTGGACTATCCTTGTTTAAATTGTTAGCCAATCTCCTTGTAGTGTGGAGAAGAGAAAACATACTCATTTTATCAGAATTTTAAAAGGTGTCATTAAATATCCTCTACTTAAAAGAAAAAAGAAAGGAAAAAAGTCTCTGCAGGCAATGTACTCCACTCACAGAGATAAGAAATGCTTCCCATATACAATCCATTTACTTTGTAGTTCACTTCTAATGGGCAGTTTGGCGAAAGGTACTTTCCAACATGTATTTAAAGCGATCCATTCAAAAGATAAGTAAATTGCAGCTGTTCATTAAACCCAGCACTTCATGTTGTGCTGCAAACTTATATTTAACCAGGAAATGCTACTGTAGGCTCTTATTGTTGTTTTTTTCCCCCTCTGAGATCTAGAAAACGTTATAATTCATCATCATTTACAAAAGCGTCTGAAAATTACAGGCCAACCATGACAACAAAACAGTAGGTGCTTAGGGAAGTGAACACACCAAAGATCACTGCAAGTGTTTTTCATACAGCTACTCTTGCTTGTTCCTTGTTTCTTTTGATCAGTGTTTACAATACAAGCTTCCTTTAAGAGGAAACAAAGCTTTTGTAGTGAAGTTATTGTACAGTCCATGTGCTGTAGCAAAATTACAAACTTTCTAGGAAGGGTTAAAGTAGGGGCCAAACACCAAAGTGCATTGTAGGGGAGCCTCAAGCTTGCACAGATACACAGAAAGGCAGAACTTACTACTGTTTTTTAAAACTGTAAAAGTGCCAGAACTAATTCACACAAGCAGAATTCTGCTGTCATTTTTGGTTTTAGATACATTTTCATATTCATGGAAACTCCACGTCTTTCTCTGAATGGAATACTTCTGATAGGACTTTGGGGGCAAATCAGTCAAGCTCTTTGTATATGCCAAGAAAGAGATGACTCCTCTTGCCTTTCAGTACACAAAATTGTAAGGATACCTCTGAGGAAGAAGTGGGTTTTGTCTTGTCTTATAAGCTTCTTTGTAAAGTCTTCAATATTTTTGCTTCTGGTTGAGCTTGAAATACCTTAAAAATCAAATCAAAGCAAAGTCTTTCTGAGGATATTTCAGCATTTCCATTCCTATTTCCTGCTGAAGTGAGAGTATGCAGGGACAGAATAAATATGGGAAGCCAGCAAGAGAAAATCAAAACCAAAACAAGCAACAACAATAAAAAATCGACCAAATTCTTATGAAACCTTTAAGAGGCACTTGGTGCCAGTTCTGGGTAAAGATGGCTCCAGCCCAAAACATTACACGCAGACCGCTCTGAATGAGGTTTTCATAACTCAGACTTTGGCTTGGGATCACAGCTGCCCTGTGTTGTGTGCAGCTTCTATCACAGGCCAAAACAAGAACACAGTCTCTGAACAACCCTTGGCCAGTGGGGAAGGTGCAAGGTCAGGTGAAGACCCCAGTGTCACGGCTTCAGTCAGGCTCTGTCAGGAGTGTCTAATAAAAGATGAAGGTCCATGATGAGTCCCTACTTTGTCCCAGCTGATTCACGTATTTCCTTAATAATAATGAATCAGTGAAAAGAAAACTTGTTGAGAAGAAAGGTCTTAATTTATACTGCTCATTTATTAATGCTGGTGTCTGGAGAAAAACCTAGAGAGCCTCTGCAGCCACCAGTTCTGTATGACTTTCCTACTAAGAATGAACTATTCTGCATTCAAACATTGTATCTGCATGCATCTTACTCTTTCTGCTTGAGTTTTTACTATTTATGGCGGTGCAGAGCTGGAGAAAAGATGTACATGACATTTGCATTTTAGCTGGCCACAATTCCCCACAAGTCCAACTCTGCCTGAGATAGCAGCAGTAGAGACCAGCACAGATGAGGCAGAGCCCACAGCTAACATTTGTGGGAATAATCCACCCAGTAGAAAATAGGATTAGCAATGCAAGACATAGAATTAGACAGTCATGTACGAACCCACAATGTTAGTGGCAAGGAATATCCCTTTCATTCTTCTGTAGTTCTGAAATTGATGAAGCAGTATAGGAGAACAACTGTATGATGCAAGAGCAGATCTTGAGAAGTCAAGGTGGTTGGGAAGAGGGAGAGCAAAGTCTTGTTCCACAGTAGCAACTGCAATTGCTGCCATGTGCTTTGGCCAAGAGTCTGTCCAGGGCACTGGAGAGAGGGATTATTTTCCAGGAGCCGAGGCTGTGAGAAACTTCTTTGCATAAGCATTTAATCTTGTGAAACTCAGCTCGTGTTGGAGGTTTGCTGTAAATTTTAAGCCTGCATTGGTTGACAGGTTCACTGTGATCTGCTGAGTCTGCCTGATGGTTCTGTGATTTTGGTGGGAAATCACTGAGTTTTGGTCTCAATGGCATGGAAACTACTTCATGAGGAGAGAAATAAAAGACATCTCCCAGTTATCCCCTTGCTCATATTGAAGATAATTAAACTGCTTTGCCCAGTTTTGCTTTCCAGCTATCAACCTAGCCATAATTACTGCATCTTTTGTAGGTTCATTGGGCTTTTGTGTAGTCACTTTTTCTTCATCACAGTCCTTGTGAGTCCCACTAGTGTATGTGGAGAAAAATTACTTGAGGAGCAATGAAGAAGGGAAAAATAGACTGGAACTCAAAAGACTTCCTTTGGTTCCAATAAACCATGATTACCATGAGCCCTCATGCCAATTAAAACATCAGGTAGAGTATCAGCCACACCTCAGCTGGAGGGATATAATGTTATTAATAATATTTATGCCATCATCTGTAGATGATGTTTATTCTCTTTAAAGCTGTTTGTTAGTCTGCCCAGTTCAGGTTAAACTGTGAGAATATTAGGTCCATAAAATGCCAGCATTAGGTGATAAATAGGCTTAACACTTGGTCACGTGCATGATACCTTCCATCCACTCACATTATGGGCCAAGCTTGCTCCTGCAGGTTTGCATCTGTAATTGATTGTGGGAGCTATTAATCATAGGTGTGTGTGATAATGTTTAGACATCACTTTGATTCAAGGATGCTATTAAGGAATTAGACTGTAGTAGGGTAAGAGTTCGTCTCTGCAATTAATTGCTCCCGGGGTTTTGCAATCCATAGTGGTGCAAAAATCAAAGACTGACTTAAAAAAACCAAAAACAGACAACAACAACAACCACCCCAACTCGAGAGTGCTGTGTTCTATTCATAGTCCACAGACTGGTGTAGGCTATGAATATTTCTGTTTCATATGTACAATCTGTGAAACGAACACTTAGCGTATGTTTCAGTTTCTGAGTGTTGCTACTGGAGCTTGTAAAAGATAGGATCAAAAGTGGATAAGGTAACCAGGAGGACTCTGCCTCCCAGTAGCTAATTAGATTTCCCTTCAAGTACACTTCAACAAGGACTGAGGAGTGACTTCACTAACTACTGGCTTTGGTCCTACTGCGATTAGGATCCTGACAAGATCAGAACTACCTGATCCTATTAAAATTCACCATAAATTTGGATTCTTGTTATAATCAGAAGAAGTCCCTGTAGGCTTGGTATTTTATAATTTCCTAAGAGCTGGTATTAAGGATGTTCAGGCTGAACTGATTTTGGGGTAGAAAGCCCGGTGAAGAAAGTGTCAGTTTTGAATCTTAGAGGTGGCTTTTCAGTCTCCAGGAACTGGGCTGGGAGATTCTTTGATTGCAGATGAGAGGCAAAACAAAATTCTTCTCGAGGTGCACATGGGAGTTTAAAGATCTTTGGATGTTTGACATGAGAAAGCATTAAAAGCATTAAGACAAGATGACTCTAATTCAGGCAATTACTTTTCACTTACACCAGATATTACCCAGGTATTTAAAGTGACTTTTCAGACTAGAAGGTGTCTGAAGCAGGAGATTGCAGCAAAGGTGGGAACTAATTGGATATTAGTTTTCTTATGTCTTGTGCTGGTTTTTATGTAAGGTAGCTGTCATTAACAAATGATTACCTTCCATCCCAGAAATACATGCATCCAAGCCCAATATGAAAGAATTTGGGGGTTTTTGTGGAGTTCATTAAAATCAAATCCTAACATTGTAGTAGGTTGTTGTTTTTCTTGTTATGGGAAATGATCTTGCATTTTGAATGTCTTCTTCCCTTTGGGGACATTGCTATCAAGGTGACTGTACCTGCTTCCAGCCCCAGATTAAGAGCAGTAGAGAAAATGGAACACAAGTGAGGTTTTCAAATTCCATTCTGATGTCTTGCTGCCAGGGGAGCCTGCCGTGCTCAATTCAAGGGCTAATCCATGACCATCACTCTACTTCAATAATTGCAGAACATTAATGAGTCTGTTTCCTTATTACAGAGCTCAAAATAAAAGCATTGGCATTCCGATTTAGCAGGGAACTTTTAAAGTCTTAGCCCAAGGATTGTAAGAGGAATGGATTTTTTTTTTAATTAACTTTGCATTCAAAACCTGTGTTAAACCATCTGTTCTCATGCAAGGGGTGAGGGAGGGGGACGTTAGCCACAGATTTTCATCAGCGAGCTGTTAAATTAGTCTCTTTACTTCACAGAGCTTGTTTTATTCAATCTGCCTTTATTAAGAACACAGGTTTGATTCTGCAAGGAACAAATTCTTCTGGTTCTTTAAGGAAAATGGTTTTAAGCAGGGTTTTATTAGGTTGCATTACTGGATAAGCGATACAACATGTTACCAGCGTGAATCATCTGATTTAGACTGACAAGAAAGGAACTTAAAAAATACCCAGAGCCAAAACATTGGCTGGCAGGGGCTAACAGGGCCAGATTTGATCTACTTTTGCAAAGTTTTTCTGTTGCAATTGGTAGTAACTGTCTAGGCTTTTAGATATTTTGACTAAGTCTCTTTACCATCCCTAAATTAAGAAGCAGACAAATTAGGGCCAGACTGTAAGTCTAACCAGACTGAACAGTCACAGGGAATTCAGCAGGGCTGCTGATAGAATGAAGCGTGACCTGGGAGGAGGTCTAGCACAATGTCATCTGAAGAGGTAGAGACATACATAGGTCACCTTGCCTCCACAGCCAGGACCATGCCTTACAACAGGCTTGCTTTTCCTGCCTCAGCCCTGGTGGCACAGCTTCTGTGAACCCTCTTATTGCTTTTCTGTGAGCAAAGGGGCACTTACAAATCTTGCCTTTGAAATTATGCAGCCTTCATCCAGACCAGGTGAGATATAACATACCTGAGAGACACGATTGAAAATCCTCCACCTGTTTCCACTGTCTGCATTCAGATCTTTGTTGCTTGCTGCCCGCAGTATTCTGATGAGTGACCTGGCAGGTAACAGGGAGGAGGCAGAGAGAATATTGATAGAAACAGAAATGGGGGTTCTTAATGAGAAACAACAGGAGAAATCTGGCCCTAAAGTCTTGTATTCAGCTGTCCTGAGGTCAAATTGCATCTTCTCCCTGCCAGCTGAGAGCACCTCTTGAACTGAAGATAATGTAAAGGTGATATGTAAAGATCTGTGGGTTCAAAGATATCTCAGGTCACCAAAAGGGGAAACTGAACATGTCATAATAAAATATAATAATTTCACTTGCCAAGCTTGATAGCTTTCAGTCTAAGAATGTGTCTCTCAGTCATGTTGACAGATCTCTGTCAGTATCAGGATCTGGCCTAGAATTAGCCCCTTTCCTATACTGAGGTTCTAAGACTGAAATGAGCTTTTAAATCCAAGGTAAACTCCCAAAAGAACTCCTGAAATAGATTTCTAGAATTCCTAAAACAAAATTCCTAGGTATCCACATTTTTAGGATGTACAAACATCTCTGCTGAATTTTCAATCTGTGCTCTAGACTTTACTGAAAACGCCCATCCCACTACAACACCTGTGTGGTTTCAGCCTTCAAAGTGAACTGCACTAAGGAAGTAGAAGGAAGGTCACTCCCTGGAAATCAATTTATAGCCTCACTGCTGTCCTCCTCAGCACATTTTTCCCAGTTGGAATCCCCTGTCTATCCCAACTGAGTACTACTGCCAATAGCCAGTACTACAGACTGCTGTAGCTGTAAAGAAAACTCCATAAACTTGTTGTCCCTCCTTTCACTGCAATGAGAAGAATAAAAGGAGAAACAGGTTTTACAGCAAGACTGTCCCTTTGGGATGCAATGGTGAATGGTCCCCTCATAACCTATTCCCACTTTGAGTTTGGATTTTTTTTTTATGAAACAAGACCACGGTCAGCCAATGGACTGGGAACTTATCACTGAAATGAGGTTGAGAGCTGGCTGGGGAAAAATAAAACATCTCAGTATCATCTCTTAGGTATTTGGAGAACTCACTGAATATATTGGTTCAAATTAAATCAAATATCGCACTTTTTAAATGCTTCATTTTTACATAGAGAAAAAACCTTTGTAGAGTGAGCTTTTTATATGTTTTCCATGCAGAAGGTGGCATACAAATATTCATATTTCAGACTCCATAAGAGAGATGAAAAAAAAAGGGAAAACAAGACCTGAGAGCTGCCAGTTTGCCCTCCATGGGACCTGAATATCAAGTTTGAGCTCAGAAATTCAGTTTTCCTACCATGCAGTGAACTACTGCTGTCTCAGTTTCATGACTAACCATCTAGTTTTCCTTTTTGGTGGGTGCTTAGTCATTTGGGATGTTTGAGTTTGCTGCATCCTTTCCCTCAGAGGTAACACAGGAGTCCCATTACTGCACACTGGAGTCTGTCTGTGCCAGCAGGCCAGGAGTGGCTTGGGAATGACAGTCTTGCCTTGCACACTGTTATTAAAGGAATGATGACTACTAATTCTGAGAAGTCCCGGACATTTGACCACGCTTGGGAATGAATCTCCACCAATTTTCTTCAGAGTGTGCTGACCCTTTTGGCAAAGAATAAAACCCTTAGTGCAGCAGAACTGAGCAGCTTTA
The DNA here is from genome assembly GCA_035222235.1 of Margarornis squamiger. Classification (NCBI taxonomy): domain Eukaryota; kingdom Metazoa; phylum Chordata; class Aves; order Passeriformes; family Furnariidae; genus Margarornis; species Margarornis squamiger. The sequence continues at coordinate 15,369,105 of JAWWTY010000027.1, read as the reverse complement.
GTCTGACATGGCAGGTTTGACAGGAACGTTCATTTTGGTAGCTATGGGATTTCAGGGAATTTGATGAGGTAGGGATCCTGTGTAACACCACAAACCTATCCAAAACACTGCTCCATTAACCTCTCTCTCTGCTCCATCCATATCCAATGCAATCTTCTTGTTACAATATATAATAATGAAGGCTATGAAACCCCTGATTTTTTTAAACATCCATTTGCATGGAATTTGAACCTTGCTACAAATAAACCATTAAAATTACATTAATAAACACCGGAAAGCAGTAATGATGTGTTACTGCCATAGGAGGGCCAGTTAAACAAGTTAAAGGCTGACACAGTTTTCCAGATGCAGTGTTGCACAATGTGCTTGTTTACCTGGAACATTTACTCTTTCCCTTTCCCTCCTTAGACACACACATGGGGTACCAAGAGAGAACAGTGAAGTGGACTCAGAAATGCCAAACACAGGTTACAATCTCCATTCTCTATGGTGTTATCTGTAAGACCACATCTGTAAATATCTTTTACTTGTAAAACCTTTTCCAACCACAGAAATGTATCATCTTTTGATATATAACTTCTGTTATTTGAAAATTAGTATACTTGTATCTCACCTAGAGTTCTAATCCCCTTGGTTTATCCTCTTTGTACATATATAGTCAGTTTATTTCTCCATTCTAGGTCTCATTCCTGTACTTTCCCATGAATCATGAGAGTTGAAAACAAGTTTTTCTCCCCTTGACTTCATAAATCTATCCAGAACTTTTTTGTTCCTCTCCCCACTGAGTCATTTTAGCCCTTTAAATTTTACCTTGGAAGATTTCCTTTCCCTTTACTTCATATGATGATTTCTTTACTTTATTTCTATAATACAGTCCAATGCTGAGGGTTAGGAATGTCCCTAGAAACACAGTTGGAATTACAAATAAAGTTAAGGATGCCTGAGGAGAACAACAGCAGGGTTATGTCTGATTGATCTGATAATTTTTATTAATGGCAATTCCTACAGTGCCCTGAAATCAGCTACTCAGACAAGTATTCTGCAACCATGCCCTGAATTTGCACTGTGTTTAAGAAGCAGATCCTACAGCTTGCTAAAAGCCTACTGGTGGATTTAAGTTAAACTGATCTTCAACCTATTTTTGACAAATCTAAAATCCACATAATTCCCCTTTTAGAAAGCTTTTTCATGCTGCTAATGTGCAAGGGACTAAATGAATACTGCAGGAATACAGTAGTTGCATTGGCTCATCAGCCCTGGACTTACCATGGCTGTCACCTCACACCCTTACACACTTCCAACAACACAATACCCTGGAGAACCTCAGTTAGGTTCAGATCCATCCATACTTTCATATCTTGCCAGTTCCAATGAAAGGAAGATAATTTAGAAAAGTGTAATTACATTTTAACAGATCAAAGATGAGTATACTAAATTGAACTAATTGCAGTGAGGAATTTTGACCTATTTTCTTTGAAGCCTTACAAAAAATAAATTAGGTGAGCCAATCCCGTTGCACAGGTCAGGTTTCAGATTCTTGACAACCCTATTGCTGCCAATTTATGATTTTGTTATAGCCACCAAATGAATTAATTTTTGTTCCAGGCTCAGCCAATTATACATATGGAGGATAGGTATCCGAATAATTAGTATCTCTTACTTCTGTCCTGATGATTGCCTGAACCCAAGCATTTCTTTCTACCAGTTTTGCTTTGTGTTTCTTCCTCATGAAATCTGAAGCTTTTGAGGTGGATGTAGATCAACAGCTCCCCACAGATTTATTTATTTACTTACTGGTTAGGACCAGACACTTCTCTCCAGTGAAATAGTGCTTAAGAATATAAGGTGCTTAAGTGATGCACTAGGTCTCTAAGACACAAATTTTAGCCTTTCCTTCACAGACTCAAATGCAAATGTGCTCAAAAGCAAAGGTGATCCTCTGCTTGCGCTTCACAGCTCTGTGTCAAAAAAATGGACAGGAAGCTCAGAGGGGAAGAAGAGCAACAAGATCATCAGTTTGGCTGTAGCATAACTGATTTCTTTCTTGAGAATTGAAAGAAGATTGGATTTATCAATCTCAACTATGTCCACTATTTTCTTAGGTGGTAGTCACTGAATATGGGAGTGATACTTTGCTGTTCTGTTTCTGAGTCCACCTTCCCTGTGCTTTTATGGCAGCTGTTTTTGAAGTTGTTTTTCTCCTTCACAGTTCTTACTTTCTCATCTTAGGAGCAAAAATCAAGCTTCAGCTCAGAAAATGCCTCTATTTTAATTGAGGCAGTATGGAAACAGGAAAAGAGAGTAGACAGATGCAATGACCTGTCTGGGTTGTAATTGCCCATATCACCACAGCAGCTTCATTCCTTGGCACTGTAGGTATGGAGAAAGGCAAGACACATGGCCTGGATCTTCCCTTACATTTATAGGTCTTTAATTGTGAGCACAAACCATTGATGTTACATGACTCCAAATTCTGGTCCAGTGACAGAGAAAGGCCAGATCTCGCTGTTTCTACCTGGTCAAAAAATCTATGAAGCTTTCTACTCCCATTTCTTCCTTCACCTTTCTTGTCTCCATTCCCTTAGGGTCCTAGCTTCTACTGACTGACCTTTACAAATGCAACAACAATAATTATCCTATAATTAGACACTCTAGGTCACGTTGCTACTAAAGCTGTCACTGTGGGAAGGAAGTAAGCAGTGCTTAAGGTAAGAGTTTAAGGCTCCTTCTCCACTGTATCACCAGAGATATTTGTGCCAAGTCATTGGCATTTCATTGGGTGGTTGTTTGGGTTCCCTTCTAATTGCATCTCATAGGTTAGTGATTGCTGTTCATGACTCAGTGGTTGTGTCTCAAGACCACAGAGATAGAGAGCAAAGGACATTCAGGGATTCAGCAGATTTCAAGTTCCTGCTGGCATTATGGCCATCAACAAATTAAACCATCCAAGTTCATCATGCCATCCAAATGGCAGTAGAAGTGCACCTCAGTCTTCTGAGTGTCATCTCAGAGCCCAGAATGCAAAGGTTTGGTTCAGGCAGGCAGCAAATATGTGCAGCTTATGTGAGATCCAAATACCTGTCAAACCTTTCTTGACATTAGTAATACCTCTGAAACCATAGTTCTCACTGTCCTATCCAGACAGGTGAGACATTGAACTGTTCTTGTAGAAATGTCCCAGCTATGCCAAGGTTTGGAAGCACAGCCCTGGATTAAAGACTTAGGTCTCATTTTACCCACACTTCACTACATAAGCGATCCTCTTTAATTTCTTACCAAGACATTGCATATAAATGCAAAGAAATATATGAGTTCCTTACAGTTGGGATTAGGGGCATTTTCACATTTTCCTTTTTTCCCTTGTCTGTAGTGTTTCCATGGTCAGCTGCTGCAGTGTAACAATCCCTCAACTCCAAATCTGACTAAAAATGTGTAGCAGGGTTTCTCTTCTCACTCATTCCATGGCTGTTTCTTCTTCCTCCACTTGCCTTGTAAAAAAAGTTGTTTCTTTTTATTCCCCCAGTTCAATTTTCCCTGGGCACTGTACATCAAGTGGTGCCTGCAGAAATACGCAGGACAAAATATCTGACTTTATCTCTTTCTTGTCCACATTTCAATGTCTTGGATTGGTTATCCAAACCTCAGTGAAAATATTACTAATAAAATCACACATTCATATAATACTCTGCCTCAGTACCATATTTCTCCTGGCTCTTACTTACGCTTGCATTATTGATAAGCATCAGGCAAAAGAAGGGTCTCTAGGTTAAATCTATATTGCTTTGAATTTCCCTTCTATGCTTAACATCAGACGCCACCAACACATCTTGAACTGATTTAAGGCCCTGGGGTGTTACTCGGTGCCATTCAAAACACAGCAAGCCACTTTCCATGTGCTGGGGCCACTAGGGCTCGTTAGAATGGCATTTTTAATAAAACTTAAGTGTAACTACAACATTTTGCGGCTCCACTCTCCAGATAAACCACTACGTACGTCATTCCCCACTTCACCTCCCCATTTACACACCCACTAGACTTTTGACCAGCCGGCCAAATTCATTATGGGTGTAAATCTATTGCAATCAATAACATTCCTTCTGCTTGACACTTATTGTAGGCAAAAGTTTCCATAGGGTTGTTTGCGTGCGTGTCTTTTTTTAACTTCCTATAACAAATTAAGTCTTGAAACAAAGCCCTGAATGTTATTATTCAGGTGAGGCAATGCAGGAGCATTAAAAACACTTTGGTTTTAGATGCAGCTGTTCTATGTTAGAGTTGTTTCTGGTCCAGAAAAGGCTAAGCTGTTATTAATGCTTGTAGATTTTCCCTTTCGTTGCCTAAAATAAAAAAATACACTTATCCAGCACAATTTCTTCTAGGCAAGAATATCTTCAGGGTTCATAAAAGAACTCTCTGGTGCTAGCTAGGATATGACAGACAAAAAAAAGCATAAAGCAAATGAATTAACTCATTGTCTGTGCTACTGGCTGAAACTAGATTCTGAAAGGATCTTCTGCAATGCAAAGAGACAATCCTAAACAGCTCCTCAGTCAGGACAGAGTTTCTTGGGAAGGTTCTCCATGCAGACTTGGGGGAGTAGGGGAACTCGAGGGGATGGACCTCACTAGGAACTGCAGCTACTGGAACATGAGCTGTTCCAGCAGAAAGTTTTGAATTGTTTGTTGCAGATGGTAAAGCTCTGCATCTCCTCAGTGGGTTTCCTTCTCTGATGATGCCCCTTAATGAAGCCTGTTGTGCTTCTGCTTTTAGTTTCCTGCCCTTGTTATTTCACTCTCTATGTCACATATGAGACAAAAGAGTCAATACATGGATTCCCTGAAAGTTAATCACTGTGTAGTCTGAATAATAGTCTGAATAATAGTCTGATAAATAGTCTGAATCACACTTTCTTCACCTATCTAGACTCCCCTTGCAAACACACTCTACAGCCCTCTGAGGACAAAATACTGCTATTCCCAAGTGGGTTTGCACTGATCAGCAAAGACCCGTGCTGAGGTATTTCTCATACAACTACTCTCTTATGCTTCTTTCTTTGCCTTCATCAGCTCCTGGCAGATTCTGCATAGTTCTGTTTTTTGGCAAAGACTGCATCTCAGTGTATAGATAGCTACATATGTACAGCTCCTGGCAGAGTTTTAAGTATTACAGCAATAAATGTATAAGGCTGATTGTGTGGTGGATGTGCTGTTCCCAATTCTTTTCCATCACAAGCCTCTCCCTGCTGCTCTGCCTCAGCTGATGGGGAAGGGAGGTGTAAACTGCATGGCAGTGCACACACCAAGGCAGCAGCCAGCACCATTACTCCCAGCTTACAGAGTCTCCACGCGATGCTGTTTAATACCAGACCAATGAGGTGAATAAAACCTACAAAAGTTTATAGTGTGTAAATTACTGTTGCACCCTGCCCTCTGCCTCCGCGCTGAACTGCCTGCACCAGAGAAGGATAAATGAAAACAGCCCCTTTCCATGTGATGGCAGAAGGACTTCTAGGAGCTGGAGAAATTACTGGACAGTTATATAGGAGTGGAAAGCAGCAGAAAATGTCCCAGGCAGTTCTGGCTCTTGACATCTCATCTTCTGAACATCCCATTCCCAAGCACTCTTGGAAAGGCAGTGTGAAGAACCTTGGCTCAAGGCCACAAGTCTCCTGCTGAAGGCCCAGCACCAACAGCCATAGGGCCAAGCAAAACCGTAGTCTTTGAAAGTGAGAAAGCAGGCAAAGCAGCAAGTAGGGGCAACAAACAGCTAATATAGGGCTTTGAGCAGAGTACAGAGGCGAGGAAAACAAAGGTGCTTTGGAGGGGGGCTCTGCAGGAGGCTGTGCAGTACAAGGACTGTTGTTTTGCCTCTTCTTGGCTTTCAAAAATGTCACTGTTGTGTAACCTGAATAGCTGCTGGCCATCCTGTATCTTACATATTTGAGAAGACTGGAAAATTCTGTTTCAGAGTATCCTAAACTGCTGAGGGAACATGCCATTTTAGTCAGGCATCTACAATTCAGCTCAACACATGAGCAGCCCTGGCAGCTGCCGTGTTATCTTTGGAGCCACTGCACAGTCTGTCAAATTGAAAACATGACAAAACATTTGAGTAAATGCTGAAACTTTTATGATCTCTTGGGGGGAAAAAGAAATTTCAGATAGTGTAATCTGATGAGTGTGGTACAGATGGAGAGATAGACAATGCCTGTTAGAAGATGCATATGCATGTTATAAAACAAGAAGATAGATCTGACTCCCTGCTTACAATGAGATCTGTGAGCAGAGATTCCTTTAACTCTTCAAAATCCTCTTGCTGTAAACAGGACCCGAGCTAAGGACAGAGGCATTTTCTGAAGCAGTTGCTGGAACTCCACAGGCTTGGGAAAAGCACATCTTTCCAAAAGCTGGTGCTGACACTGGGTGGTCAGTCTGCTTTTAGCAAATGATTTGCTTTATACATGTTTAGTTTTCTGTGCCTCAGTTTCCTTGTTTGTAAGACAGTAAAATCCGTTGCATCATCAAGCTCTTTGGTATTGAAAAAATGTTCTATCTAGGGAAAGGTTTCGCTGTTCTCATATTTCTCGATGTGTAATAGGTCACTGCAAGTTTAAGGAAGCTTAGTGAGGTGTTAGTTAAAAATAGTTAACGATGTATAAAAAATGTAACTCAGAAACATCCAGGGGCTATGTTTCAAAAACAAACGAATGCACAGCTATAGCAAGTAACAACTGTTGCCAATACTTGCCGTAGTCTGATATTTCAAGAGCTACAGTTAGGGCTGGTCCTGCTGAATCCAAGGGAATTGGAAGTGCTCAGCATCTTTCAGGATCAGGCCCAGACCGTTTATTTCAGAGCAAAGGGAAGGAGTGACTCCCAGTATCAGCTCCTGCAGACGTGGTCTGTCTAATGGGGACTGCGTGCAAATGCACATCCCTCACACAATCAGATGGTTGTTCTGCTGAAACTGGGCAAAGGCAGAGAATCATCAAGTTAAAGGTCATCTCTGAATCTCTCATTTTCCTCCTCTGTTCTGCTCTCCCTGGAGCCCCAGATTTTGTCTCCAGACTTTCTGGGAACCGTGCTGGTCGTGTGCTCCTGCTGCTGTGGCAGCTGCGTTTCGCTTATGAGCAAAGAGGTTCTCATGTAGACACTTTGCACAGTCAATTAGTAAAGTAATTGAGTACTCTTTGGGATGAAAGGTATAACACACACACGATTATTCACCATTTTCATTACATACCATATCCGGGAAGCTGCTGGAATGGAATGCATTTAGACACTTCACGATGAGGTAACTCTGAATGACCTGCTTTTCCTCATTTACATCTGACTCAGTACCATTTGAATACTGTGCTTTATGTGTGATATTGCCTTATTACTTTTACAACACCCAGAAGAAGACAAGAAGAGCCAGCAGGTCTCTGCCCTCAAGAGGTTGTTTTATCTGAGTGAAAATGAGTGGAAGGCAATACACAATAGGGAGGAGATGGGTGGAGAGCTTGAGATGGTTGGACTGCAGTATAATCATTATTATTAAAGTCCTTATGGATATCATGGGAGAAATTAGTCTTAGGTAGGGATTTGAATGCAATGAGACCAGCTACTTAGCAGGCCAGAACTGGGAGGCTGTTTAGGCAGAGAAGGGTGGTGTAGGGAAAAGATTGGATATACATATTAACATATATATATATGGCTATATACACATTTTATAGAGAGAGATATATAGATGATGATATCATCCAGCCCAGTCTGTAAAGACAGGGCTAAAATAGATGTCACACCTTTTTGAAAACAGCCCATCAAGCCTGATCTTCTTGAAATTGCTTGTAAATTTTTAGGAGCAGGTTTTCAGGGGAACTGGGCAAAAACTGGACACATCTAAATGGCACCATTTTGAAAATCTGCCTCTCAAACACTCGTGCTTCAGGAGCTTGCCTGGATTGTGGAAAATGGGGAAGTGTTTTGTTGTCTCAACTAGATGTTTTGGTTTGATATCCTCATTATGTTTAAAAAGTGCCAGTAAAAAATACTAGGCTCCTGAGCTCATGAATTCTTTGCCACAGCAGAGCACGACATCCAACACTAAGGCTCTCTCTTGTGGTCCTCCTATGCAAACACAAGTACTTCATTAGAGGTAAACTCAGTTCAGAAACTACCTCAGCAAAACACAAAGCTCATGAGGAGTTGAGAAATCATGTCTTAATTTTCTGTTAATTAAGCTGACAGTTTCTGTTCCTAATTCTAAATGGAGGATGTTTATTATGGAAATTATTGGCAACTATTACTCTCCCAATACTAAATCTGTTACTAAGAAAAAAATCCCTTCCTTTAAATAAGAGTTTTCATTTTTTCAGCTGTTGCTGAAATATTAAAAAAGCTGATTCAGGTACTTATAGACACAACCTTCCCACTGTGCTTGAATATCCAGCTTCCACTTACAAGTGTAATTTTGTCCTGGCTTTGATTTCCTTTGCTGAAACCTCTCCTTTGCATTTGTGTGCGGAGCCTTTGCAGCCACGAGGGCCGGGAGAGCCTGGGAACAGCAGGAAAATGCTGTACAATGAATATGGAAAACAACTGGACACCCATTAGTTTTGCAAAAGCAGAACCTGTTCCCTGTGGATGAAAGCTGATTCATAGGACATTTTTCTGACAGCGAGCTCTGTCTCTGCTGATTAAGAAATTGTCTGATCAGATAGTGAAAGTCGCAGTGAGCTGCCGTGTCATCTCCTGATGGGCCGCTGGGAATCCAGCCCCATCTGAGTCACTTTGTTCTGGCATCAAGCTGGGTTTGCATTTGGCCTTTCCTTGGCCAGAGGGGAACGGTGAGCACAACTTTACGAATAAATCTGGATTTGTTTACAGATGCTCCCTAAATGCCTTGGGGTGGTCAGAAAGTCTCCAGGGGCTGGGAAACAAGGGGCTTCCCTCCTGGCCAGCAGTGTGGAGGTGAAAGGATCGAGCTCCCACTGGCTTGAGCAGTGCCAGCCTCAGATGGGGCTCCACAGCATGGTGGTGAAGGCTGTGTGCCAGCCTGTCCAGGAAATGTCTCGCTTGGTGAACATCCTTTCTGAGCAGGGCTGAGGTGCTGCTGGATTGGCTTTTACTGTGGGTGATAAGAAAAATGAAGGGGTGGAAAAAAAATCTTCCAAAGTGACTGAGCTGTGAAGAAGATGTAAATATTTCCTTCCAGTAATTCAGCAAAGAAGGCATATCTGTAAGATGAGCCAGGAGATCTGAGGAAGCTTGTGAGCCCAAACCAAAGAGGCAAGGAAAAGGTCTGAAAGTGGCATGGGGGGCAGGTTTTTGGGTGAGGTTCAGGCATTGGAGATGAATGGGGAAAAGCAGGGGGTGCTTTTCTTCGCTGTTTGTCCTATGGCATCAAAATCCACCAGCCAAGTGTCTGTATCCCTCTCCCAGGTCCCTGCTGCAATCCCCTCCCAGGCTTCAGTGCACACCCCACACAGGCTCTGATCTCACACCAAGCAGCCTCAGGGATATTGGTTTTGTCCCATTCCTGTAGCTCCCACCTTTACAGTCAAACACATGTTGCTTTCTTTCTGAACATATAATCACTTACATAAAATTACATGAATGATATGATCCCAGCAACTCTCAAACCAAAAATTTCGTGTGAAATTTGGAAATCCTAAGACTCTTTGTATTCTGTGAAATATAGAAAAAAAAAATAATATTTTCAATATTTTGTTATATATTTTTCACTTTTTAAAAAGAGTTTTCTGAGGTTTGAAATGCCATGGACTCACTACTTCATTTTCTTTTGTCCTTTCTTGTTATTCCAAATGAATGGTATTTAGACAATTGCCCTTTTTCTGTTTAGTGTTTGGTGAATATTCCAAACTTAGTCAATTCTGAAAAGTTAGAGAGTGACCAAGTAAATGAAATGACAATAAATAGTAAGATTATTTTCCCTCCTGATATTGGTAATGCAAAAAAATCGTGAAGGTTACATTTTGACAGAGAAAACACAAATGTTCTGAAGATATTTTGGCTGTTTTCCAAAGGGTCATTTTAAATAGGAATAAAAGCATTTTAAGTAGAAAATTTCAACCAGCTTTAATTTTCTATACTATGGAGGGGTCACCTAATGAAGACAGTTGTGGGGGTTTTTTTTAATACAAACCCATGCAGGACCAGGCTGCAATTTTTCTTACTGCAAAGCTGGTTATTAAAACTCATTTTATTTTGAACAAGGGTTGTTGGGTTTTTTTTCCCCCTCATTGTTTTGAAAGAAACAATAAATTTTCCATGGACAATTACAAAATGACAATTCTAAAGGACTTGAGGAACAGGTTTGTTGAATGAATCCAGGCTTACCTGTGACTGCTTTGAATAGCTCCTGCTTTGGTAGAAAGGAACAATTTTAAAAACAACATGTTTGCAGGGCTTCATCCTCTGAATCATTGGACGCTTTTAATGGCAACTAACAGCTAAATTGGACTGGCAAGTGCTTATTAAAGGTGAGGAAGCCCTGAGCCTCTGCCAGGTCTGGATTCTTTTTCTTGTGTTGATGCAAAATGAAGTAATAGATGATCGGGAATGGCTTAACACACAGGATAGTGGGGTTACAAAAACAGAGCTAACAGGCATGAAAAAGAAAAACTGGGAATGCTGCTAAATTCTTTGAAAAATTAAGGCAGAATGAAGGGCTTTCTTGATTAAGTTTCTTTAGAAGTTAATTTACTAAAACTTTCATTTAAGAAAGGAAATGTGAAAAAACATGATCATTCCCCATTACTGTGATAGGTTTTGGGTTTCCCCCCCTCCAAGAGCTGCAAGTTAAAATCCTCCAAACTCGCCAAGAAAGTATCACACACAGCACTGACGCACAGCACTGACAGTGGACAGTCCAAGTCATCAGGTCTATAACCCTCTGTGGACTTCAGACCAAGTGCTCTGATTTAAAGAGGTGATTTTCAGGAGGCAAGGAAAAATAGGTCTTGAACTTCCCAAATGCCAAGGCATATTTGTGAGCCAGGTGGCTCTGTGCTGCTCTAACCCACAGGCACTGCTTGGGGATCCAGGGCTGAGATGGGCAGGCACAGAACAGACAACCCAGCACAGCTGCTGAACTCTGCTGAAAAGCTTCAAAACCAAAGCAACACCTACCTAGAGCATGGAGAAACAGGCAAATTTATCTACTGTTATGGCATAAATGTGTTCTGGTTCTGATCTGTAGCCAGGGAAGTCAAATGAAGCTACCTTCCAGTCCTCTTCCTGCAGTCACGTGTATATGTGAGAAATACCTGCTCCCAAAAAAACCCATACCCTAACCTAAAGAGAGCAAAGGAAAATCAAATCAGAAACCAAAACACACTATTACAATAAAACCCACTACTGTCTATTTGTAAATATACTTTTATGTCCTTGCTTAAAGTCTTTTTTTGTTCCTCATGGAAGAAAATCTCAGACCACAGAGATGTGATTTTTTACAGGAAGCAAAAGATTCTTTCATAAAAATCTGAAATTTTTTAAAGTTGTTCCAAGTCCTACTATACAATTTTCCTGGAAATGGTTATGAATGGCAGAGTTAACAAAAGAGCTCACAAAAGATTAATATAGCTATTATTAATGTATATATTCAGCCACACGTGTTTGGATAGGAGATCTGGTTTTTCTTCTTTGTCCTGCAACACCCCATGAACAACTCACGTGTGTTGGTACATTGTCATGCTTGCTCAGAAAAATCCATAGTTCATATTAAAAAACTAGTCCTAGTGCTTTGCCAGAAATGAAAGAAACTGCAAGCAAACAGCTGTAAAGTTGAGGAAAGGTGATTTAAATTTACCAATAACACTGTCTTCATAACTGTTGACTTTTGAAAGTATGAGAGGAATGAAAGGGAACATTTCCTTGGTTTCATTCCCTTGTGTCATTCCTCATCATAATGTAATTTAAGTGCTGCCTTTTATATTGTTGCTTTGCAGGTTGCCTGTGTTTAAAGGTACACTGTCACATAAAATCAAACAATGCTTTACCTCTGCAATGAATAACACTTCCAACTACTAAAACTGATTGTTAAAATGTCATGTTAGTTCATTCCATAAATCACTAGTGAAATCCTGACCTTACTGAAATCAATAGAGGTTTGCCACCAGCTCCCATGGGGCCAGAATTTAGCCTCCAGGCTTGATGAATATCCAGACTGAACAATATCTCCAATTACTTTCTTAGGTTGGGCAAGTGCATTCCTTGTTCCCACTCCTTTTCTGCTTTTCTAGTCCCTCACATCTTCAACAGGGCACTTGGGCTGCTGGGCTGTCAGTCTGATGGACTGCCAAGAGTCCGGCGGGTGTATCAGGGGTGAGGAGCTTCATCCTGCAAACACTTCAGCACATACAGAGCTTTATCACAGAGGTGATTCCACTGGAGCCATAGGCCAGCTTTGTCATCAATGACAGAGCTGTGGCTGAGGTTATTACCCCTTTTACATCTACGTGTCAGATGCAGAAACAAAGCACAAAATATTTTCTCTTTTCATTTACTGAAGGAGTGAGTAATAAGCTCAGTACTTATTTCTGTTGCTTTAGACAATGAAGGGAAAATATTTTGCTCTTTGTTTTTGTCCAAACCACTCTAATTGCATCCTGGAAAGTCCACTTCATAAAAGGAAAACACATTTGAAACCATAGCTGGTAATTTTATCACTCGGAGATTGAAAAAGCAGCATTTGTTCCTCTAATAAAGCTTTCCAGGTTGATGTGTTCACTACAGTATATTTACTCATGCTTCATATAATTTAGTTTTAAATAGCTGTCATATGTCTATTTAAGATCATTCATCAAAAATTAGAAAAGAGCCTGTGAAAAATCTTCAGATTTTACCCCTCTGTACCTCTTGCAAGTGTTGGCCCAATCCTAGTGGTTTATACTGTGTTGCTCACAAGCTTTAATTGTGGGAGCGGGACCAGCAGAAAGCTGCATGTCACATCAGGGCATTAACCCTAGGCTCTACCTTAGGACTGTCATCCTGGGAGCCAGGGAGCCAGGCAGTTTGCCCCTCTGCCTCTCTTTGCTCGTGTTTAAAAAGCAGGATGTGAGCAGCACCCTGCCTCAGAGTCCTCTGGCAAGCAAGGTGCCAAGAGGCAGCACTGCCGGGACCCCTGCAGGTACGTGCAGTAGAAGTGTTCACTTTAAAATGCTTTTCAACATAAGTCTGGGGGCTTATTTCATTGCCGTCTCAAAGCCTGGAATCAAACACAGAGTGTATCGGATGTCTCCAGCAGCAACTAAACTCATGCACTCTTGTAAATCTCCCTTGTAATCCCCCTGCTGCTGACACTTTATTAGCCAGGCATTCCGGGCTGCGCTTTACTGGGGCACCTCTAAGTGATTGCAGATGGGATTGCTGTGCTAGGGTTCAGATGTGCTACCAAATAGCTGTCTTCATATTTTCCATGCTTTGCCTCATTTGTCAAATTGGTTTTAACCCTGTTGTGTTCAGGATGTTTCCTACTGAAGGTGGACTGGACACCTGAGCAAATGCTGGGTGTTTTCACGGCTGTGAAAATACTCCTCTCTGCTGTACCAGGGAAACTCCTCAAGCTGAGAAGCTCCCTGCATTGAATCTCCGACAAGAAATGCTGATCAGGATGAGATGTGTCAATTTTCAAGAGCACATGAGTGCTGGGCAGCTGGGAATTGGACAAAGCTGCCCAGAGCAGCAGAGATAAGAGGTGGTGAACCTACACCACGTAGTTTCGTTGGCTCAGCCACAGCTCAGCTCTGGCTCTCAGCAGGTCTCACTGGTGCACAGGGAAAACCATTGGCTGAGACAGAGGAAGTTTCTGGATTAATAGTTCCTATGAATGCCATGTTAACAAAAATACATTGCATCCAGACCTTAGCCTGGCTTGTGGCACTCAGCGTGCCTGGGTCTCTGCTTTGAGCTGCCCCATGTTTTCAGCTCTGGGTTGTTGCTGGAGGATGAACTGTGGTTTGCCCGCGACCCCTCCTGCCAAGGTGCCTGCAGTGAGGAGAGCACATACAGCACTGCCTCTTTTCCTGTCCAGTCTTAATCCAAGCACCTCTGAGCACCTAAAGGAAAGGATACTGAAAAATCAATACTTTCATCTCAATGAGAAGGACCTTTGACAGATATATTTCTGTCAAACACAGACTGAAGTTCTGGGCAGCCCAACTGGTCTTTCAATTTTATGCTGCAAATCCTGCCTACTGAGAACAAGGTCCAAGGTGTTGGGCTGGAAAAACTGCAATCTCCCATGATTCTTAACAAAGTGGAATTGGCAGTACACACAGCATTAATTTTGTTTTTCAGTTCAAGTGAACACCAAATTAAAGCCCTGCACTGCTTGTTTTTTCTGAAATCATAAATGTGACATGGAATGTGTTTATCCATGTGATGACCTTACTCAACCAAGGTAATGGGAATTGCAGATGGTATCTGTAGTACTTCAGAATTAACAGCTCTTTGTGAGGAATGGCCTTTAGGATTTCAGGTTGGAGAAGCAATGCTGGTCAAAGGAAGTGGTGTTAGAAATTCCCTCGAGATGAGCACACTTTCACAGTACTACCCAGTGAATCTGTTGTCCCAGCATTTTAATATTCAGCACATAAATAGCTTAGAGAAGAAATTTTAAAAATCAAGGTATAGAATCTGTGTATTTTAAAGCATTAATTTATTTAATTGCTTTGCCTGAGAAATGCTTGCTGCAACCATTGAAATAATATAAGGCTCATAATTGCCTAGTGAAATATATACAAGTGTTTTTATAACAGCTATTTTCTAGAAGCTCTGATTTCTCTGGTTAAATTGGGTGTAATAAAGACAACAAGTCCATGACAGACAAGTTGTGTCACCTGTGTTTCCAGATGGGACATGGTATGAAAGGTTTGCTCATCCTGACTATTAGCTTAGCTCTATTAACCCACATTGCCCAGAGTAACCAGATGCCTATCAAAACAGAGTTATGGGAATTTCACTTGTGATTCATGCTTTTTCCATCCATCCAAACAAGCTCTGCTAAGCTGCTTTACTCCATAAACTGGACTGCACAAGCAATATGATGAAAAGCATCATAATTTATATCCCAAAGAACATATGTCTTCCATATTGATATGTTAGCAAGTCCCAGATTTTGGCTAAATGGTTTGGCCAAGTTAGGCATATGTGTTGCTGTGGTTAATATGAATTTGTTCCCTACATATGGGCAGCAGTCTGATCTCACATCTTGTACTCAACAAGACTTACTGTATTATCACGGAGGATTAAATACACATAAATTAAACATGCAGCCAACAGTGGCTCTTTTATTAGGAGAACATTGTTTGTGCATTATTACAGCCAGATTTTCAAAGGAAATCAGCTCCCAGCTAGACTCCAGAAGAGGTAGTCTGATTTTTAAAGCAACTCAACATTTTGGATGCTGAGCTCCCAAAAATTTGGCCATGAGTATCATTCTCCTCCACCACCCCCCTCACCATAGCTCATAGTAATATATTGACTATGAGATCTTCAGACACTCCTTATGATCCTATATTTTGCTTTCCATGAAGACATATTTCTTCAGGTTGAGAGAAGAAAAACATTTTCCAGTATTGCAGGAAATTAGGAAGCTGGTGGTATCTTCTGCTCTGTTCTGCTACAGAAAAAAACCCAACATGTTAGTGATAGTAGTAGACTGAAGGAATAGTATTCATCTCACAACAAACTGATCAACTCTGGGATCTGAGTGAAAAGTGCTCATGAACAATGTGGCACCTACATATGGCAGATATGAATAATGGCAGTGCAAAGTTAAAAAGTAATATAATACATTTTGCTTAGGTATTTTTGAGGCTTTGGGAGTATGTGGGTGGGTATTTCACATGACTGAGCTCTGGTCCTGCAAGATATTACAAACAGGTCACCAGCATAATGGATCTTAATAAATCTGTTTCCTTAAGATTTTCTGTAATTATTGTTGGATCTACTTTTGCTCTTATGTCAGCAGAAAAAGAGACAAGAAGATTTAAGCCCTGTTGTACCTGGGAAACAGATGTAGAATTGCATTGCTTATTTATGCAAGTTTTAATCAATGATTTCATACCTGAGGAACACTCTCCAAAGCCCATCATCTGCCACATCAACAGAAGAGAAAATGCCATGTTCATAAGGAAGAATCTCAAAATAAGAATATGTGGAAATTATTTTCCACTTTTTTAAGACCTTCTTCCTTCACATTTCCTGCTTTTCTTTACCCTTGTGGCCTCTATTGAGAAGCATTGGGTAATGCCTAACCTAAATGTTGCTTTAGTCACACACCACTAGTCACCCAGAAACCATCGAATGTTATTAAACTGCCGTCATTTCTCCTTGGGTTCCATCAATTATCAAGACTAATGGTAGAAGGGTTCAGCCAAGGTTAGAGCATGTGTATGTCTCTGGGCCATGGGGAGCTCTGTATCATTGCTCTGAGCCAGCAGGGAAGGCACTATGGATTTGACTGCTCCTGGGGCTATAAATCGAGGAAAAGTGCAAGTTCTAGTGATTCTCAACTCTCCCTGTAGAAATATGAGGGGAAAGAGGAGAACCACCAACTAAGGTCAGCAAAATACTTCTCAGAGCAGTTCTCAGCAAATTCAGTAATTGCAGTACATCATTAAGCTTGTTGCTAAATTGGTCCGTTTCATCCTTATTTAATTGTTCATTATTTGCATTTCCCTTTTGAAGTGTTTTCTTCTTTTCTGCCCATTTCTTTTCCTATCAGTGTCATGGCTCTTCAATTTTTTCCCGTTCCAGCCACACCAAACAATCCCTGAGCCCCAGGACTGAGACAATATGGAGGACAAAGGAGCATCAGGAAGGACAAGGGCTGAAGGTGAAAAAAAAATAAGAGTAGCATGTCAGCTACTATTTCCTTGTGTCAGTGCCCTTCTCAGCTTACCAGTTCTGCTCCTCATCCGTGGCTCTGTGGATTTATGGCTCTATTTGCACATCAAACCCATTTCCATACAGCTTTGAAAAAGGAAAGAGGCTTCTTGCATGACCTCAGGTATCCACCTTCAAGATATTAATTTTTTTATAAATGGTGTGGATCTTACAATTAGTGCAGAATTTGTCTGTCAATTGAAAGCCACTTCCAGATATGCACAAAGGAAATACAGCTTCACCCAGGTATACACTTACCTGTAAATGTGGTCTGATTTGGTCAGCCTGGATTTGGTTGTACTCTTGCTTTTACCACATGACTTGAAGTAACATATGTGATAGGATTGCATAGATTCAGAGGATGAAGAAAATCTATGTAAAAGTCTTTGGGGACTGTCTATTGTTATAAAGAGAAAGAGGAAGCCTAATTAAAACAAAGGTTATGAAAAGCGATTTCACAATTTCCTTTCATTTGCCAATAAAAATATTTAGATTATATATGACAGTCTAACATACACTCCAAAGCCAGAATCCAAAATATCTCAATATGAAGATATATTTGTAGAAAATGTTTAATCTCATGCAGTCTCTAAATTCAGATGTGAATCATGAATTCCAGCAAATTTCCCTTAACAGCTGTATGTTAAAACCTATCCCAACTGCTGTAAGTTTGGTCATTTTTCAAAGTTATTAAAGGATACGCCCCTTCTAATAATTCTCAGATCATGATGAAACACAAAAGGTTTATGTATTTCAACAGAAAGCTATTTTGTATTTACAGTTCTGCACAAGAGAATGGCTTGTTATTTCCCCTGAGGCTGATCAATACTAACAGGAGTAAAAATGAGGATAACTTTAAAATGTTCTTTGAAAAATTTCCAGGACTTCAAACCATGAACAAAACACAAATGCAAACTTAAATTAAGTACAATGTGATTTTAAAACCTTAAGCAATCACCTTTGCCAGACCCAGTATGCTAGTTGTGCCTTTTTAACTCGACTGCAGTGACTTTAACTGGATCAGAACATCAAGAAAAACAAAGAATCAACAAAACTAATTCATTTAATGCAGGGAGAAGGTCTTTTAGTGATCTGGTTCCAAGCACAATCAGATGCCAGTTCTTCAACCAGCCCAGAGTGCTCCAGAATAGAATGAACATTTTGGGGCATGGCAGTTGGAGCTCTCTGAGTCCTGAGCTTTCTGATATAAAGGAATCTCCCTCTAAGGATAGATCTGTCCATCCAGCCAGGATAACATACATTTTTCATAGTTTGGTGAACAAAACCCTATGGTTTTGAGTCTGTGAAAACCCAGCAGGTTTGCTGATTTTTGTTTCTTGCCTTTGAAGTCACTTAACAATTTTTTCTTAACTTTGTAAAACTACTTTTTTAAGAAACATTTGCCTACCTTAGCAGAAACTGGTGTACTGTACCCTCTAATGAGTTTTGCACTCTTCTTTCCTCCTGTGAAGACCAATGTAACAATGATTCCCATTCATTACAAATAAAATATTTTTTCTTCATTGAAGAAACAAATTCTAAAACATTGGTCTTGTCAGACACATGATTCTGTCATCCTCTCTTCTCTTATCCAGTGCTTTGAGGACATATGAAATTATCTATCTCCTTAAAGGAATAGTTCTTCCGTATCTCTGGGCTACAACTAACCATTTTGTTTATGCTACTGTTGCTGATTTTATCTCTATTAGTGCTTGGCACTTCCTCAAATTAGCACACAGATTGAGTGTTGTGTCCCTGAAAAGGAGCGACATGGTGGATGATCATTTTTAAAAAGGTTTGGTTTGAGGAAATTGCTTTATTCAAAGGGAATCACTGGCAGCAACTGGGTGGAATCAGTTTTCCAGGACAATATCCAAATGCTTTTATCCACAAAGCTGTCCTTTCTTTAATGTTTTGCCTTGTTCACTGGTGAGCTTCCCCATTTGCAGCAAATGAAGCAGAGATCCTACAGATCACTTCTTGCTTTGATGTTTAGCCCTGATGAAGCCCCAGAGCAATTCTGTGCTGGGCACCAATAAGGCAGGTGTCCTGTGATCTTGTATATACAGTACATGTGCACAGAGAGCAGATCAAAATGTTCAGAGAAATTCCAAAATTGGTTTTTTCCTTATTTTGAGTGTTTGACCTTAATAACTTCTGAGTGTGGGGAGCAGAGAGCTGATTTTTTTTTTTTGCTAACTTCTTAGATAAACTGCAAATGCATGAAAACCAGAGTCTTCTTCATCTGTGTGGGAGGGATATCCATCCACCTGAGCCAGAGCACCCCTGAGGGCTGTAGGATTCAAGCATTCTTTGTGTGGAGCAGTAATGGAAGGAGATGAGACATTTCTTGGCTTCCTATAGGTTTGCTGGTAGCAGGAACCAGGAGTTCAGCAGGACTTGGGGAAGAAATTAAGGAAGACCATGGTCTTTCTGGTGAGAACAAACTCTTTACTCTGTTCCCTCATCCCTGTCCCTTCAACAGTTCAAATGACAGGATTATGTAGGTGCATTTATCCAAATGATGGTTGTTAATGGTCAGTGAGTCACCGAATTCGCTCCCTGTGATTGCAGATATAATGTCCTACTGCGTTACAGTGGTAGTAGCAATATAGCCATGATGGTCTGAGGACATAAGCAAGTCAGGGTTGGTAGGTAAGGCCAATGTTTTTTTTTATTAAACCAGTTGATGCAATTGGAATAGTCTTTCAGTTGCACATAAATGAGGGTTTGGCTTATCCAGGAACTGTTCCAATTGATTTAAAGTTGTTCAGAAATAAGCTGCTTAATCAAGGCCAGAATGCTTAACACCATATAAAACAGATCCCTATCTCTGAAAATCTGATTACCAGATTATTCTGCTTAGAACCCAATTCATGACAGAGTTTGTATTTTAGCTGGAGGAACAGCCCAGTAGCTATACTAAACCTCCTATTGGCCTTGTTTATAGCACATGTATTTTACATATTTTCACCCTGTGGTCTCCAGACCAGGTGGTGTGGATTGCCTGTAGTCCACACAAAGTCTGGATGCTGGTCTGTGCTGTTCCTTAGTTCATCTCTCTTCCTGATGCAGTTGTTCACTAAAGAGGAACCTGGATGATTCGATCCCTGGAGGTGTTCAAAGGAATGACTGAATGTGTCACTCAGTGCCCTGGTCTGGTTGACAAGGTAGTGATTGGTCAAACGTTGGACTTGATGATATTGGAGGTCTTTTCCAACCTCAATGATTCTGTGATTCTGTGTGGATGCCTTGGGGATGAAAAACCCCTGAGAAACTGAGGGAGCATGAATGGAGAGTCCTCTACTTCCTGGAGCCCAGACCTAGTTTCTCTGACTCTTTGATGTGATACTGAGCGAGTCCCTGAGATCCATATGCTGAAGGTACCTTCGCATGAGATGTTTAACTCCTACCACTGCCTCTGTCCTGCTCAGCAGCACTGCCCCTCTCTCCCACCCACCCATCACACCTTGCCATGTCACCAGATGGGCTTGCCAGGTACTTCCAGTCTGGTGTGGTGGTGAAAGACTCATGAAAGCACCTGAAATCCAAAGCTGGAACCATTGTCTTTCAACTCTGGGTTTGGTCACTCTTCTCTCTAAGCAGAAAAATCTGCTTAGAAAACCAGTTTCCAGCGGAGCTGTGTCTGTTTAAGGGGTCTAAGGGTGTCTGCTCCCAGGTTCTGGCTTAAACCCACTTTGAATTGAGTTAGTGGCTTGGTTGCTTGCTAAACTGATACAGAAATCAACTGCTGATTGAAATGAATGGAAATTCTTAGAATGGCTTTGAAAGAAGTATGTTAAAAAAATCAAGAATTTAAGAAAAATCAGAATCAGCTATTTCTGAAAACAGAATATTCTGTTCTGTTTTCAAGCTGACAGACTGAATCAGGCTCCAGTAATTTCTGTATCGATAGCGTTATGTCATGTAACTGCTCAAATTTCTTTAAACAGATCTCTGAATGCAAACAACCTTATGGAGCAAGAGGACAGGTAAAATGAGAGAATAATGTGGGATTACTGAAAGAAGTCCTACAACTGTTGAACCCTGAGGAAAGAGAGAGCTAACACACTTGATCTAAACCCTCCCATAAATAGTGTGGGTAATTAGAGGGTTAGATTTACTGAAAACAATGAAAAATTTCATAATTATCTTTACATATTTTTCTTTCACTGTTCGAAAATGATCCCAGTAATTTGGTGTTCAGTGAGCAGGGCACGTTTTGCATTGTTGTTCCACTACTGTGCCATTCTGAACAAAAATGCTTCAGGGGATCCCTACAGAACAGGGCTGTTCTTTTCCTTTTTAAGATTTACAGCAATTAGCAAGCATTTCAGTCCATTTTGGTCAAATAACATAACTAGGTAAAATGCTGCCCAGCTCGGAAGGGTTGCAAAATACATCCTTGTTCTAGATGGGAAAGGTTTTCTTCAAACTAGAGATGTCCTACAGGCTGGAATAAAATCAGCCTCAATTGAGAAGGAGAATCTTTTCTCAATTATTTTTACCCAAACCAAAAGTAGAAACTGATACTGGTAAAAGTGTCTATTAGAAAGCTCTGTGAAACTCATTGAACAGCAGAGGGAAAGCTCACAAGAAACCTAATGATCGCTCTTTCACATGAGTCGATGCTGAAGGTGGAACAAGCTAGCTAGAGCCCATGAAGGCAGACATCCAAGGCCTGAGGCAGAACTGAGGCAGCCCAGCCATATGAGAAGTGGTCATATTTCAAAATAGGCTAGTCCAGCATAATCCTGTTTATGAAATGCAGGTGGAGTATAATTCAGAGTTTGTGGTTTGAGCTTTAAAACTCATTATGTTTTGGTTCTGCACTCCTTGGAGACCAACTGACTCCTTGTATGTCAACGTCAAGATGCTCTGATCAAATAGAGGGTTGAAGTTTTCAGCCCTGGTGTTCTGATAACTAAGCACAGACACAGGACCATTCCCATCTCTGGAAGCTGTCATCATCCTGCAGCCTGGATAACCTGAGTGATTTGGCTTCCAAGCCTCAACACAAGGCACGTCTCCTACACCAGGCATTTTATGACTTTCTCTTGAGTGAGAGTATGTGGTTTGGAAGATAAGATCTGGCTAGGAAAGAGCAACCAAGGCTTGCATATGACAGCAAAACTTAAGAAATGCTGACAGATGAATAATATTTTGTTCTCAAAATCGTGTAGTTTTTCAGACCTGTCCCTGTGTATGTTGTTTCTTCCTGGGTAGCCCTGGATAGCTTTATGCTAAGTAGTTTGTCTGTACCATTCCCCTGGGCAGACTGAATGCTGAGGTTACAAATTACCTCCCTGATATATAAATATACCATCATATAAAGGTTTCTGGAGAGGTTGCCCAGAAATAACTGTGCCCTCAAACTTCCAGGGGTTTAGATTTTTTGAGGGGTCACAACACAGGCTTTGGGAATCATAGGACGGTTTGAGTGGGAAGGGATCTCAAAGATCACCCACTTCCAACCCTCCCATGGGCAAGGACATCTTCCACTAGACCAGGTTGCTACAAGCCCTGTCCAATGCCTGGCCTTGAACACTTCCAAGGATGTGGCAGCCACAGCTTCTCTGGGCAAGATTTGCCAGAGCTTCACCACGCTCACAGCAAAGAATTGCTTCCTAATATCTGATCTGAACCTACTCTCTGTCAGTTTGAAGCCATTGCCCATGTCCTGTCACACCATGCTCTTGTAAATAGTCTCTCTCCATCTTCTAGTAGGCTCCTTTCAGGTACTATTAGGTCACCCCAAATCTACTGCCTTCCCTTCAAAAATGGCTCTTCCCCTGTCCCTGCAAAGACTCTCTCTCTGGGATCAACATATGAAGCCTAGAAAAGGAAAAAAAAATTTAAAAATCTAATAGGCTTCTATTAGAAAATAATTTATAAGCATTCCTGTATAGAAGATGGTAGACAAGAGAAAGGGAGGGAAAAATTCCAAGTAGCAGATGAAGTCCTAAATTCACAAAAGGGGTAGAGTCCTACAAACATTAGTGTTATTAGCCTGGAGGTTTGGGATATTCATTTGGAGAGGAATGCTGCTGGTGGTGGTGAATGTCTCAAAGGCTCTCATTGACTTCCAAACCCAACAATCTCATTCTTCAAACTATAAGCATGACATCCTTCAGAGAGGTGCCACAGTGTACAGATTTAGGTCAGAGGAGTTTTGGCTGCAAGTTTGGGGTTTGTTCAAACTAAATGAGCTGACTGTGATGTTTGTCTTTGGTTCAGCACTTGACTGTGCTGTTACAGAGCAATAAATACAGCTCTTGCATAGTTCAGGAGATCTAAAAATGAGATCAAGTTTAATACATTGCACAACTCAGTTAAAAGGCTCCTACTGGGCTACTTACTATTGGGCTGGGATGGCTACAGTGCAGTGCAGCAAAGCAATCCCTTTTCATTTCTTTTTTTGGGTTTGAGCCTTTTGCTGTCTGCACTTTTGTTGATATTCTCTAGCAAAACTCATCTAGAGCAGTATTAAAAAAGCAGTATGTGAACATCGGGAATGTTCCTCCCTAAAGGGTGTAATCCTGATCCTCAGGGGCAGAGAGATGTTTGTAAGGAAAAGGAAAAGTGCACATCTGGTTTGCTACTACACAAACAGAAAAGGCTTTGTGCCACTAGAGGGTGTATCAGTTGCAAGCTTGTTATTGGAATCACTTCGGAAGCTGACCTTTTTTGTTGCTCTGAAATTAACTTAAGCAACCTCAACTATCTGTTGTTTAGTTTTATAGACAATGAAGTTCTCAGCATCCTTTAGCTCACCTGAACTTGCCCATGGTGGGTGGCTTTGTCAACAGCAAATAATTTATTTTGGTTCTTTCAATTTCACTTGTTTGTTGTCTATTGCAGAGCTCCAGGCAAAGCAAGATTATTTAAATGTATAAGATACAAGTACTTGCAGTTGTATCATCAGAGCCATGGTGTCTCAGCTCCCTTTGCTCCTTTGCTGGTGGGAGAAACAGTCAGTAGTTGAGGACAGAGGGAAGAGATTGCTGAACTCAATCCAAAATGAAGTAGATTGGGAATTTCAGTCATATTAGGGCACTGCTTATTCTTCTGTCTGTCTCAGCCTAGAAAGGTCCTGGAGCAAAGCATCCTTTCCTGTCTGCACCTCCCTGCCAGACAGCTCTTCATCCTTTGCCCTCTTTCTCCTGAAAAAGTGTAGTTGCAAACACAGACAAACAATGTATAAAAATTCATCTTCTTAGGATGTGGGGAGTCTCCTTCTCTCCAGTGAGAGACATTAGGGGCTTCATTTTCAAATAGAGTGACTTGTAAGAGATGCTGATATTTTAACTTCCAGCCAGTCTGAAGACCTGAAGCAGTTGTGCTGTTGAGTGGTGTGGGTGTCTCAGCAGCCACTTGCACTTCAGGTGGGTTTGGATCAGTCCTTTTAGTGCACATTGAGGCCTCAGGAGTTTTATTTCTTGGAGGGTGGCATGTTTCTATTTATACGAGGAAACATTAGTAGAGCATAGAGGATTGAAAACAAACAGGAATGTTTACATGCAGAAAGAAAGCTTGTAAAGCCATTTGGAGTTATATCTGAGATGTAAGTTCTTCCAGCCCAATGGGTCTAATTTAGTTCCCTGCTATTTTAAGCACCCACGTTAAATAATCCTGTTCATAAAACAATCAAAGCTCCACCTGGTTCTCTGTACTGTGTTCCATCCAAAACACTCAAAGACAGACTGCAAATTTAATAGGTAGAAGGGTGAAATAGTTCTGGTTTGAACCCATCAGTCTTCTCGTGCTTCTGGCTCACAAAACAGATTCACTAAAGGCACTGTTTGGCTTATCAAATAGTAATAGGTGGCATTTATGTTGTAAATGCAATTCTTTTCCCCTCCAATTGATTGTGTGAAGGATCGTGCTCTTCCCTGGGAACTAGAGATGCTATAAAAGCCCAGGGGCAGCTAGGACAGAAATTGCCTGATATTTTGACAACTTCCCCCCGAGACCTGTGAGCTGAGGAGCGTGTTTAGGTGGGAGAACAGCAAGGCTGCAAGTAAGCCCTTCTGGTTTATGCTGTAAACCCTGGGGAGCAGAGAGAGGTGTCTCTGGGACTGCCTAGGCCTTAATTCATGGCAGGTGTATTTTGTGTCTTTTGTTCAGCCTCAGATGTGAGAGCACAAGTCCTGTAAACGCCTGGCTCTTCTCTCGGGCCCCAGCACCAACCCCTTGCTGTCCTGGGCCAGAGCCCAGAAGCTGAACCTCACCCTGACTTGAACCCTCCTGGGTCCAATGACCTGAGTCAGAGAAGACTTGTCATTCTGGTTATCTGTGAAAAGAATTGATCTCTCCAAATGGAGATTCTTAACAGATTAGGAACACAAAAAAGAAAAGGGCAGGGAGTGTGAGACATCCTAGAGAGGGAGGAAAAGGTCTTACAGGTCTGCTCTATGTGCAAATCTTCGACGAGTATTGTTTTTCTGAATTGCTATTTTGACATCTGGAAGATTTTTACTGCTTTAATTACTCAGCCATAACCAACTTTTCAGGGTCTGTCCCTGGAGGTGTTTGGCTTCTTGAGTGCACAAACTGCAACTTGTTTTGCAGTTCCGTGTGAGTGTTAAAAACAACACAGAGGAGCCCTTGCACTGTTCTCAGGAGCACGTAGGACCCCCAACTCCTCTTCTGAAAGCATCCTCTGTTAGAGCCAAAATTCAGCAGTAGATGGCACCAGCAGGATAGTAAAATGGGCTTCAAACTCCTTCATAGTGCCTCAAAATTCCCCAAATGTTTCACAAGACAGAGGCAGCTCAGTGAAAAGCCAAGCTCCAGTTACTGGCAGAGGTGAATCACGCAGAGAGGCACAGTGTGTCCTTCCCAGCGAAGCACAGCGCTGGGGACACACACAGGGGAGCAGAGGTTTGGGTGAACACCACGTTACACACAAACCCTGCAGAGAGGATTTGTGGGGATGGTTCTGCTCCAGGGAGACCTTGGCAGCAAGGGGGAGATGGACTCCCTTGTAGTGCAGCACAGGTGGGGAGAGTCTGATCACTGGTGTGTGTGCAGGTTTGCATACACACACTATATGCACACTATATACGTGTGTATAGAATAAGAAATTTCTAAGGCAAACAGAGGAAACTGCTGGGAATTCACTGCCAGCTGGACTCCTCACAGCAGCCACCATCTCTGGGCTTTGGTCTTGCTGTATGGGGAGAAATCCTGGTGCTGTCTTTTCTTGCAAATGCAGCTGAGGTAAATTTCTGTCTCAGGTGTTGATCAGGGCTTGTATTCCATATTTCACACCTGTGGCCATAGTGAATATTTGATACAGGTAGAGCCCGTGGGACCATAGTTTTTTGAGTTTTATGTATGACAGAACTCTAGTTTCAGGGTTTTTTTTTTCAAGAATACATTATAGAATGGACTAGTCCATATAAAATATCGAAGTCATACATAAGCCAAGCCAGGACACTTCATGCTGTTTTTTAGTGGGTGCTTTTTCTTTCCTTTTGTTTTTGACACATCCTGGAAAAGAGAGATCATTTGGATCTGTGTTTTGTAGTGTTTGAAGTGAAGGAAATGAGAACCAGCTCTTGTTCCTGTTCTTTTCTAATTAAAACCGATTGTCAGAGCATTCATAAATGGTGATAAAAGAACAGCGAGGGTACTACAGTTAAAAAATCAGTCTCCAGTTTTGGCTTAGCATAGCTACACATTTGGAAAGGGTTGTTGAGTGCAGGTTTCAAAGGCCACCAGCTGCTCACAGGAGCACAGCAAGATGCATTTATGATCTGCTCTTCAGAATTGTTTGTGGCTTCCATTTTAAGAGCATAACACAGTGCAGATTTTAGAAGGGGGTGCAGATGATATTAAAGGATGTTTTTTAGCTGTAGCAGTGATGCCATCAAATATTCTATTCTATTAAATATTCTATTTAAACAATTTTTTCTCCAGTCTATCTGCCACCCCTTACATGTTTCTGTAATTTGTTGCTGAAACAAGTTTTTCTTTGCAGCTCTTTATGCTTCAAAACTTGCACTAGTGTGAAGTGTAATTTCATTTGGCAGAGCTGTCTGACCATCATGTCTGAAAGTCGTCTGATTAACTATGTACTCAACAGGGTGGACACTATATTTTGCATTGAAATAATCATTAAATCACTCAGTAAGCAGCTTTGCAGTGGCACTGTTCCAGAGATAGTAGGAGGAATATTAGTATGCACAAGAAAAAAGCCTGTTTCTCCAAAGATTGTACAGAAGGGGAAGACCTTGTTTTCTGGATCTCTGTAACAAAGGTGTTTTGAGAAAGAATTGCAAATGAGCCACTCTTCCATGGAGGCAATTTGCATATCATTAGCCTTCTGGGTTTGTTAATTGTTTTCATCTAGAGGAGGTGGAAGAGTTCACTCTTTGTTTGGAAAATGACAATGCTTTCAGGAGGTGGCACATTTTATTAGTGATAGTTGAGACCAATTTTTTTAACATTTTCTGTTAACTGCTACCAATTTTGATGGAGATGATGATGCCCTTTCAAAAGAAAATTGAGACCTTTCCAATAACTCACTCAACATTCAATTTCCTTGTATTTCTTTGTATGTGGCTTATTCAAATAAAAGAAATATTTTTCTTTTGTGTCTCTCTTCTCTTTCCTCCCCCCAGTTCCCAGGGTAAAATATAGCACCACACCCTGCAATAATGTTTTCATGATCACCTTAGTAAAGCTGTAACTTCACAAGAATTAAAAAAGACTGAAAGTTCAAAAGGCTGTTTTAAAAACCTGTGTTCATGGTTGAGAGTCCGATAAACTATTTGCATTTTTGTCTTTATTGTGTAGGTTTGAGGGGACTTTTGCAGCACAGAATAAGGCAGAGAGGAAGAAAGGATCCATAAGCTCAGGATATGATGGAGGTCACCCCAACCGGTGTAGCCTACCCTAGTTCATCACTTTATTCACGTGGCCATGATGAGTCTGTGATGTCTTCCAAGTGCCTTTACAAATTCTGGTCCAGGGGCTAATTTTTGTGTAGCCAGTTTGGGTTTCTCTGTGCAGTCTAAATGTACTTCATGTGTCTCAGTACTTGATGCACCTTGATCAGCATACCCTTGGGATATGAGGCTGTGCTTGAAACAGTGAACTGGGGAAAACAGGTAGAGGGATTCAAATATACTAATAAAGAAGTTCAGTGGGTGAGAAAAAAACCACTATAAATTTCTGTTGATGCATGGATACTTCTGATTTACATTCCTGCTCTTTTTACTTTGGGATTTCTCCCCATGTCTTCTAACCTAAAGATCGTGTCTGAGTTTGAAGCAGAGACAGCACAGCCTTTGTTGGTTTTTTACTCTATTGTTTGTCAACAACACAACTAGTGGTGGATTAATCTTTACCTTACATTGATTATAATTTTAATTAGTGAAACATTTAATGGAATTCATGCCAGCAATTATTTCTTCAACTACTCATACCTTTTTGTTGTTATTTGGAAATAGTCTTGTCTTGTCTGACACCTCTTGTGCTTCTGTTGTCTTAAAGATAAAAAATAACATGAGATTCTGCCCTTTTGGATATATTGTGTTTATCAAATGAAGGAAATTACATCAACACTCTCTTTCTCTCTTCCTCAGTGTTAAATCTTTCTCCCATCATCAATTGCCACAGAGAAAAGAATTTATTTTATTTATTTATTGTCTCATGTGTTCAGTGTCTCAAAAGGAAATATTTTATTGCTCTCCAAAGATCCATTGTAAAGCCTGTGATTTTTTTTATAAAGCTGACAGCATTAACATCTGTGAGCTTTTTCCAATGACACCATTTGTATGAGTCTGAACTTTCAAGTCTTTACTTCTTGTACTGGTCAAGTGCTAAGCAATTAGTTTCCATAGTCACATGTGTATGACTCCATTGCAGCTCACAATTACATTTTCTGGATATTAGCTCATTGATATATTGCACTGATCTGGGCAGTGCTTGGATGAGCTTAGTTTTCATAGCCTGCTGATCTGTTGGTGACTCGAAAAATTTGCCACAGTCTTATGATTAAATATGGAAAACATCTGGTTTAAGTAGTCTAACAAAAATTTGAACATCTGGAAAATATTGGTAAAGAAGCTAATTAAGTTTGTCAACTTACAAATTGTTCTAGCAGGAAGTATTTAGGAGTAGCAGATAATTGAGATTTCATTCCTCTGGCCCCTTGTCCTCGCCTTTGTTTATTTTAGTGTAACTAGAAGGACCATTTTACTCAGCCTCTTCCAAATCCACCTTCTGGACACAAACTGAAAGACAGTTATCAGCTGCTGTGTTGCAACAGGTTAGAATGGGAGAAATGAGTGCTGGGAATAGACTTTCATGCCTAAGTCTTGTTTAATCCATTTTGCAACACACCAATATATATTCAGCTTCAAAACCCACTGATGACACTCTCTCATCCTCTCAGCTGATGACGTTGCTGCTGTTGCTCAGGTCTTCCACTGTTTGCTCTCAGCCAGGGCAGTGATGTTTTTTCAGGAGAAAGTTTTGTAACGACTCCACCTAACACTGAACTTGATGGAGGCACCCATAGAATTATCAAGAATATCTGCATGGCTTCTAAAAAATATCTAAATCCTCAGCTCTATCTTCAAAGTATTGCCTTGCTCAAAAGATCTAAGACTGGGAAAAATATTTTTTTCACATTAAAAAAACCCCTTATTTGTGTCAGAAAGAGATTTTCATAAGCCATAACAGGTTGAGATCTCAAGAATCATGAGACATTTTGGTATATTTTGTTCCAAGAGAAACAGACAGTTCTGACTTAGTTCTCTAAACATTAAGTCAAAGAAAACAAGCGCATTTTAAAAAGTCAAACCAAATCCCTACTCCTCAGGGAGAGAAGAGGCACAGAACGCAGTTACATGGAGTTGTGTTCCTCTATGGACCACTGGAACATGCTCAGACACAATGGTGACCATCACAGCATTAAAAACTACATACATACTCATTTTTAAAGTCTAATTGTTATTTTCTCCCCATTTCCTATCAGCTTTCTTCATTTTGGAAGGTAGTGATTTGCTCTACTTAAGTCTGACCACATCTTGCCTGGCTCAGGGCCTCAGTGAAAAGGAAGCTTTTGTCACCATGAGTAACACCCCTTAGATGTAAAGAAATTAAACATTAACGGCTTTGCAGTGTTACTCACACAAAAGAGAAGATACTAATGAATAAGCTTCTTTGAAAACACCCATCTGCAGCTAAACCTTTAATGACAGAGGATTTCTTTGGAGTTTCTTGTTGAATTATCCACAGTCTATCTGTGAACCTTCTGGCTCTGAAGAAACAGGCAAAGTGTGACAGGCAATAAAAGCAATTCCCTCATGACTGACTATCCTTCCCAACAAAAAAAAAGGAGACATGAATAAATTAAGGTACAAATGAACGCAAATTTCAAGTTAATAGTTTGGATACACAGCAGAATAGAAGAAATGTATGTATTTGTCTCCAGCAGCAAACACCCTGGTGGCCAGATTTGACAGCAGCTAATTGAGCAGTAATTGTTATTAATGTCCCGTGTCTTTGCTGTCCACAGCAATTCTGGCTGGGTAGAACTTCAGAAGAAGTGACAATTTTTAGGTTTGTTGAATGGATTTGAAATGTTTCCTTTTCGTCATATTGAGGTCTATGAGCCTGCTTCAAATGGGTTAACTGGAGCTCATCTCCAAACTGGACAGTGTGGGCATGTGATTTGTGACCATCAGTATTGACTGTCCGTGTCTTTGGTTTTCCTATCAGTGCTCTGGAGTGGTTCTGGTTGTGCTCCCTTATTGGAACTTTTAACGCACTGAAGAGGAATAGTAACAAAAATATCATGTAGTTTGAGGACTGCAAGCCTGGCCATAAGGACCAGTGGGCCCTGGGAGAGCTGGTGGGGCTGGCAGCATTTGTGTTTCAGAGGAGCTTCTGGTGACACAGAATCACAGACTTGTTAGGGCAGGAAGGGACCTCTGGAGATCACCCAGTCCAACCCCCCTGCCAAGGCAGGGTCACCTGGAGTGGGTGACACAGGAGTGCATCCAGGTGGGTTTGGAATGTCTCCACAGAGGGAGACATCAGTTGTTCCAGTGCTCTGCCACCCTGAATGAAATGAAGTTCTTCCTCATGTTGAGGTGGAACTTCTTGTGTTTTAGTTTAAGGCCATTACTCCTTGTCCTGTCATGGGGCTCCACTGAAGAGTCTGGCAGCATCCTCTTGGAACTCGCCTTGGAGATATTTGTATGGATTGTTGAGATTCCCTCTCAGCCTTCTCTTCTCTAGACTAAACAGATACACCTAAGTTCAAATTCTATGCTGTGCTCTCAGGTGTCTTTTTTGCTCTCGAGATCTTTAGGCCTACTGGAAGGACACTGGGGGAAGAGTGAAGTACTGAGCTTTCCCAGGAAAAACGTGCTGCTTGAAAAGCAGCTCAGGGCTGGACCGGCCCCGCAGGCGTTGTGGGTGCATGTGAGGGAGTCTGTTGCACACTGAGTTTTGACCAACATGTTTCCCACGGTAAAGACATTTCTGTCTTCTCTTCCTTATGCTTTTTCTGGTCCCTCTGTGACATTTTCCCTCCAGAGATGGTAATGCTGAAGACTCTGCTGGGTAGCCTGTTTAATATGAAATCAGGGGGAAAAAATGGAATACTGTTCTGCCTTCCAAATTCTTGTCAAAATTGGCGTAATATTAGCCAAGACCTTCAAAGCTGTTTCCAGGAGGCAGACACATATGCATGCACGTGGAAGTTTATATATGCATAGTATAACTTAGTTTCACTTCCACATGAAACAGTTTAAAAAGGGTAACAGTCTGAATAGTTCCCAAATTCTGAGGGATTAGAGTTAGGATGGTATGTGGTTTAGCTAATGACAGAGTTAGCTGCTGAGAGGAGATTTTGACCTGCCTCTCCTCAAAGGCTAAAGGTATTTAAGGGAGATTTAGTTTATTGTTAATCTTAGGTGTGCACAGGCATAATTTCCTTTTTTTCAGTGCCAGCTGGGACTCTGCAATCCTCTGGTGCAAACTAACCCAGCCTTTCCTAACTCCAGTCCTTTATGGGCTAAGTGGCTAATGAGGAATGCATTTGAAATTATATGTAAAAACAAGAATCTAAGGAGAAGGGCCAGATTTGGAGTTGGATCTTAACTGGGCTTACTTTTCTGTGCTGGCAGCATTTTAAGAATGCAATCCAGGTTGTTAAGTGCCATAATTGCACCTGTAAGTCAAGTCCAAGTGACTTACTCTACATCTGTGAATAACAGTGGAATTGAAAAGAACTGGCAGTGTTTTCAGATCTGGGCCCCAAATAATTTTCACTTATTTGAAAAGAGAGAAAATAGAAAGGAGGCTTAATCCCCAAGTGCAAAAGTGACATCTGAAGCGAACCTAAATGCTCACTTCCTTTAATGTCTGGGTCCTCATTAAGTCTCCTCAATAACTTAGAAAAAAATTACAGCAAAATATCTACTCTTGTCTTTCAAACCCCACATTCCTAAACAAAAGTGAGCCATCCACATGGTAAACTTGGTAAAATTGCAGGTTGGAGGCCAATTAAATAAATTTAGGTTGCATTTCTGAAATCTTCTTCTGTATTTAATATGAGATTCAAGATTTTATGTGTTTTCCATGTATATCATCGTGGCTTCTATGACTCACATGTGATATAATATATACATTTTTTTCTTTTTAGGTTATTACTTGAAATTTCTTTCCATTTCTTTTGGTTTATTTTTTTTGTTCCATGTGGATGTTATCCACTTGATAGAAAAAGGAGAAATTGTTTTGGCTTTCTCTTACCCTGTGACTCCTAATTATCCAATATTCGTACTTTTCCATCTGTTTCAGGGTTGGTTGGGGTTTTTTTATTTTTTTTTTCCCTCTCTGTATTTTGGAGGAGGAAGAACATTTCTATAAAAATCTGTTCTTTGCCTGGAGCAAAATGGCTCGGATACACTCCTGGCTGCAGATCTGACAAGGAGAGGTTTTGAACCATCAGCAACTTTCATAAAGCTGATATTTCCCTCTGCAGTGGGGAAATACTTTGCACAAGGTCTCAGGTGTCCAGCAATGCTACAGCATATTCCCAGGAATGACAGCATTTCTAGAAGTTGTTACTTGAAGGGACATCTTGGTTTACTGTGCAAGTATGAGCCAAGGCACTCAGCCTGTGATGCAGATTGGAAATCCCAGCATCCAGACCTGCCTTTTTGTCCGCCCTTGGTGCTTTCCCACATCAGCTGGTGCCAACAGAGCAACCCTGTGTCGTGGTGGGGAGCAGCTGGGAATCCCAAACAAATCCAGAATGTGTGTGGCCCCAGCAGTCTCAAAATGAACATGTCTGAAGCCAGGTCAGGGGAGTTCCCACACCCTGCACTGGTATTTCTTCCAGCAGAGAAGGTCTCAGTGCTTTCTGTGTTATTCAAATGCCCACTCAACTAAAACATAATGAAAATAAACTCCTTTTTCCAGCTTCCAGGTGGTTGTACTCTTTGGACAACTGTTTTAACAATATTCACTCCTCTCTTTCCCAGCTGTGAGGGTCTGAAACCTGAACATTCTAAGTCTGGCATTTGCTGAAATCACTGCAAAACATTTCCTCCATCCACGTTGGTTTCAGCTCAGGACCCACTTCCCATCAGAAGAGCCTTTTTGGTCCCCTCTGGTGCTCTGGGCTATTCAAAGGCAATTGTGGGATCCTGAAATGTCGGTTTGAAGCCTGCACCCCAGACTCCCAAGCAGTAGTATTTGGACTATAATTTTAATTTTTCCTCAAAAATTTTAATGTAAATGGCTCAAGAACATTCCAGCCAGTTGGTCTGGAGTTTAATGTGAAAGTGGTTTTCCTCTTGAGAATAGCTGGGTGTCAAATAGCAGCAGTGTGGATCTGTGCTCCACCAGGACTCATCAGAGGGAACCAACAGGGACAAATGTTTCTCTCTTCGCAGCCTGCTCTGAAATCCCTATAAAATTAAAATGCAGACAGGAGCTAGAAATAAACATTTCCAAACCTTTCCAGTCCCAGTGGACTTCAACCTACCATAAACACTTACTACAGCTATAAAAAAATAAATCATGTATTATCAGTTGATCGTCCCACAGGGGCTGTATCTGCCTGTTTGATTTGAATTTCAATGCTATTGTTTTGCATGTGTTGAACTACAAAGAGAAGAAAAGCTTTTTATTATTCCTCTTCATCAACTGATCTAATGCAAGAGGAAAATTACTAGTAATTATTTTTATAGCAATTATGCTGGCCCAAACACCGTAAGTGCAAGCACATTCCTTGTTATTTATTACAGAAAGATCTCAAACCACAGGCTGTTTAGAATGCACAGCATTTCAATTCACAAACTTTGATGAAACTTATTTTAATACAGCTTTGTTTTCCTTATTAAATGACAAGAAAGACTAATTACAACAGATCTGTTAGTGCTTTAATGTAGTCAAGTTGCTGAGTGTATTTCAGTAGTTAACTTTCTTCCTTTGGATATGAACGTCACAGCTGCTCTATAGGTGTTTTCTCAACTAATTACAAATCTGTAAAGCCTGAACTTTTATAAGATTTTCTCCTGAACCTAAAAAAAATTAATTTTTTTCTCTTAGTTAAATTTATCTCAATCTGCAGGGAACCAGTTGTCTTTTTATAAACCTGCATCTGATGTATGTTGCTGTGTACAAAATTTCAAAAAGTTTTGTGATGAGAGAAGAGATATCTCTAATTTTCTAAGGATGACACTGTGGGACTTGCTCTGTTGCTTGGGTCATCAGAGTTTCAGAATTGTATTTCCTGTCCATGCTGTGGTATGAGGTTGTATTACCTACCTTTCTGAAAATGCAGCTCCTGCTCAACTAGAGAAGCTTTGCAAACTCATTCCCCACCAGAAATGGTTGGAGTGGTTGAAAAATTTCAGGTTTTATATAGAAAATTATCCCTCAATGAATTTTTTTTCTCCTGAAATGCTTCTGCTTTGGGGTTTGTTTCTGCTGTCTTTCCTTCAGTGTTTCCCCAAAGAGACTTTCCCCAGTAAAGGAAAATGGTAATGAAACTTCAGCCTTCTTGGAGTTGTCCTGTGCAGGGCTTTGGACGATGGACTTTGATGATCCCTGTGGGTCCCTTCCAACTCAGGGGATTCTGTGATCCTGTGATCTTTCAGTCTTTGCTCCTGCCAGGGCAGCTTTTTCTCCTGGAGAAAATTGGGCATACTGAATGTAGACGGGTTTTAAATATATCAGTGCAGGGTGGGGAGGAAGATTCATCCAGGTTTACAAGGCAGCTTTTGAAGATGAATTCATTATTCACTCCTACGAATTAATTTTTGAAAGCTACAGCTCTCTGTGAAGGCGAAATTTCTGCATTAATGTTTGGACATTGGTATTTACAGAATAGCTATTTATGTCCTGTCATTTATATGCTTCTCTGTCCCATAATCCCACAATTTCTGCAGTACCCAAAATAGAATGGACTCTTCTCAGAATATCTTTTTGAATCCTAAACTTCCAAATGGAGCTAGGGGTGCAGTCCTGTCTTCCACATGGATTTAAAATTTTGGTGAAACTACAGGAAATGCCTTACAACCCCTGACTGTCTGTAACAACAGTTGGGATACCTATTTTCAGAGTAATTCTGCTTCTAACTGGTAATGTTTAGGGTGTGCCATTCTACCCCACTCCAAGTTCAAAACACACAGAGGAATTGATTTCTGGATATTCTACCTGATGATGAGTTTAAAAAACAAAGCAAAACAAAACCAAACCTTTCAATATTCATTATGTTGATTATTGATTTGCTCTACACCAGTTTTTATTTTGGACTTTCACATTTTAGCCCAGCAAATGGATGCAAGTAGCAGTTCTACCTGGTGTTTTACAGTCTTCCCAAGCACAGCTCCCTCTAACACATTTGTCACTATCACCAAGTTCTTCTCCTAAAAAGGTGCCACTAACTTTTCCAGATTTATTTGCAATTTTTGATGTGCCCTAGGAGGGAGTAAGATGAGACAATCATATTTAACCCCATGTCTGAAACAAAGGCTTTGAACAAAGGTGAAAGGCTCATTTGACTGACTTCATCACCAAGCCTATACAAATTAAATTTCTCCATTACTCACAGTATGACTTGCAATTATGTTGATTAATCATATGTTACTAAGAAAATGGAAACTCATTTATAACATGCATTATTAATCTATTGTGTCATTTTTTATTTTTTAAAGCCTTGTTCCAGGGACAATTCTACTCCCAATGAGATGGTTAATTCTCTTTCTCATCCAGCTTATTTATAATTAATTTTTGAAAAGTTGTTTACATGAAAACACAATTAATTCAACACAGTTCTTTAAAGAAAAGGAATATGTAAACTCATTTAGAAGTGTAATATTTCAATACTGATACTCAAAATAGAGATGTTTCCCAAAGTAATATAAATATGTGAATGTAATTTGACCTTTGGTTTGTTATATTGTAGCAACTAATATGTACATTCAATTTCGGAAAGTATATTGACCCTTGAACCATCTTATAAATAAAAATGGAGCTAATAATGAAAAGAATTATATGGGATACTATTTATTTGGTTAGTAAAGAGGTTTGTTTATCTATGGAATGGCACCATGGTACTCTGAATCTTGGGAAACACGGGAGTCATTTACACTGACCCCCAGAAGATACTTATGGCGTCACTTCGGCTGCAGATTTTGTGGGGCCAAGGTCCTGTGTTTTTTGCGGTTAGAAAACCGAAGTAATGTCTGCAGGATTGTTTCACTGGTAGGTTTCAATAGCACTGTCCTGATTTAAATTGAACATAACTGGCTCTGCATCACTTAAAAACAACCAAAACTGTCCATCCACAGGGAAAACCATCTAATGGTTTCAGTTGATACATCAGTGCATGTGTAAAGAGGGTCTTGCTGAATGTTATTATAAGTCCTTTCTTTGAGACTTGCTTATGGTTTCCATGTGGTCCCAATTCCTCTTCTGTGTCCCCAGTTCAAAGTCATGGTCTCTGCCAGTGCAGAACCTGTGCCCTGTCCCAACGATGGGTCAACACCAACATGCAAGTGTGAATCAGACTCTTTCAATATTGTCCAACTCCCTCAGAACTCATCTGGCATTTTAGTGGGAGCAAGAAGAAGGAATTACTAACTAGTATTTTCTAGCTCTCTTTCAGTTCATCCTGAAATGCCAGAGTTGGTGATGGGACCCTTGTGTTTAACAGAAGCTGAATCTGGTCACCATTTTGGCAGGCAAAATATCCATAAAAAGCAGTGGTTCAACAAGTTGTTTTGTTTCAAATTGATCTGTCTAAGGCACTCATAGACAGTGACTCTGTATTATTTTAATTAGTATATGCCTACATGATTTTAATAAACTATTTACAAATGGATTGCTCTGTCACATGGCATTATCAGTTCTTTAAGCTTATGTTGTAGAGAAGGTCAAATGTGAGTAGCTCATTCTGAGGCTGAAATAAAATATGCTAAGACTAATGCTTCACTAGATGATTAATATTTTCCTACTCAGCCTTGCTGAGAGATTGCTGTTACATCCTTTTATTAATGTGCAAGTTCTGTTTTGCAACCAAGTGATGCAGCCTTTTGTAATACAGATAATAAAGAGAGTTGTTGTTGTTGTTTAATAAAAAGAATAGTAATTTATTGACACTTGGATCATACAATGCCGTGAGTGTAATGAAACTGAACAAATTAATTTCATTCCTCCCCGTGCACTCCATGCTAATTAAAAGCAACAATCAATATGGGTGTAGCATTGTCAACAATTACATTAAAAGACTGAGTTATGGCCAAAAAGCTGATGACAGTTTTCAAGGATGAGGCAGATGGGCAGGAGGTTGAAAAGAAACCATGAATTACACAGAAGGCAGGAGCCAGAACTTTTGCTAGTAAAATTTCTAGACTTTTGTTTGAGCATATTATGGTTTTTCTTCTTTGCCTTTCATATTTCATTCAGATTACCCCTTTGATAAAAGTTGGGTTTGTACATGCTGATGGTTATTGTGACTCTGATTTAAGAAGAAACTTCTTGAGTCAAGGCATTAAGCCTTGCTAGTGGGTCACATGAAAAGAAGTATTGCTGACTGCATCTGCTCTGTGCAAACCCTCATGCGAGGGTTTCCTCCAAAGTTCGTGGTAAAATTCCCATTGCTGCTGCTGGGACTGGATTTTATTACTGCAGAGGTCCCACTATAAACTTACAGAGGGCTCCTTGCAGAGCTGAGGATGGTGTGAGGATCAGTTCCCTCATCATCATCCCAGAATCCTGCTCAGGAATTTGAGCAGCCACCTCACTTCTCTCCTACTTTCTGTTAAAATAAAAAATATTCAGTTTATCTTCAGTTCCACAGATCACGGTAAAAATTATGAACACAATAAAGATCTTTAAAAATAGCAAAAAGTGTGAATACTTTGGGCATCCTTTGTGTGAGTTTTATTCAGTATTTACCAGCTTTATATATGCATATATATATATGTATATGTCCCTTGCAGCCCTCAGAGGCAGGCAGATTACTTATTGAAATACAGAAGCTGCAGTGTAACACAAAGAAGCAACTGTTTTTCAGGTATTGCTAAAATCTCCCTTGCTAAACACTTTCTCAACTCTCATACATTTAGTTATCTTTTGGGAGCTAAGTGGACTTTGCAGTTTAATCATTGAAGTTCAGCTTGCAAGCTCATTGAGGCTTTTTCAGATGAGGATGACATAAATTCTGACAAGAGGGGGTTCCTCAAGAGTGTGTTTCCATAGCCATCAGCCTACGGAGAGACAAAATCAGGGTGGTTTCAGCTTCAGTAACTCACCTGATTCACATTGGTTAACTAATGGGCAATGTTGGGGTGTCCCCTTTGGTGTTTTTGAATTCTGTGGAGACCATAATGTGCAGGTTCTTATGTTGTGTCTCTGGGGTCCAGTGGGTATAGATGGGCACACAAGTCTGAGGCACAGAACTAGGGAAAGCAGGTTAGAAAGCACAGATGTGTGCATGGCTCTTTGTAAAGACATCCCTGTGGCTTTTATGAAGTTACATCAGGGAAAACAGATCCTGCCTGACCAGTTTTTGAGAGTAGATGAAATTACCATATATCCTCCTTCAAATCAAGGCTCAAAATAACACCATGCTGAGGGAAGCCTTCAGGGAAGCCTGTGGAGACAAAGAGCAGAAGAAGAGGAAAACAGAGAGCAGATGGTTGTCTCAGGGAAATGATCAAAAGTCTGATGGCAGGCTGTTTCCAAATTGAGGGGTTGTGCAGCTGGACCAAAACATCTGGTCAGTTTACAGTGGATGAGAAATTAGTCCCTTTTCAGCAAAGGCAGTGAATCCATAAATGTATTCGTCAAGGATTGTGTAGTTCATTAGCTTGTTTGCAGAACCGGGTTGCACAATCTACAATTTTGAATAAAAGGCTGTTGGGACAATTTTGCTCCTGCTTATAAATCACAAGCTTGAGCCTCAGATGAAGTAATCATGGACATGTCTAGTGAGGTCAATGCAATTAAATGAAATCAGGGATGCAGTTGAGAACCCAATTTACTGGTTTTTAGTCTTTTTCTGCCCTTCACAAGGAAGTGACCAAGACAGAATTCTTCTTGAGTCTTCTCCACACAGAGATGTCCCTTCCTCATCCAGTTGGAAACTTTTACACCCTCTGTCACAGTGGGGAAAAAAAAAAGGGTGCTGAATATAACCCTGAGTCAGCAGGATCCTCAGAACATTGGTAGTAACTGCAATCACAGGACTGAGCCCAGACAGAAAGAGTGGCATTAACAGCCACGTGATTTGCAATCAGAGGAGTAATTCCTCCTGTTTCATTTGCAGATTGCCCTACCTAATGAAATAAATACTATTCCATTTATGGACAGAAAGAAGGAAATAGGTAGATTGTTTCTAAAGAAGCTGACCTCTGGTGCACCTGTTTCACTTGCAGCAAAATGCTTGCCTGGAACATAAACTTTATGGTTCAGTGGCATCCAAACAAATTGTTCTTTGCTCTTGTTATGTATCAATTAAAAGAGAGGTTACAGATGAAGTGATTTAATAGACTAGACAAAGTGGTAATTGATTTGCTCAGAAAAGCCAAGTTTTCAAATATTTGCTTTAAATCAAGCATGAAAAAGAGAAATCTAGAACTGTGTGATCAGAATGATATTTCTCAAAAACTCATTGGCACTCCAAAAGAAAACACTAACAAAGGTGGGACCTCTATAGAATTTCTTTCTCATGAGAGTTCTCCTAAATCTACATTTATTTTGATAGTAGAATCCAACCTACACAAATGCAATTTTCTTCCTTAATATCAGTTATTTTATACATGAAAAGGCTAGTGATACAAAACTTTAAAAATTAACTTTATTTCTCTAACAGTTACTGTATGAATTATAAATTCTATGTGTGTATTGAGAAAAGGAAATGAGACTGCGTAGCGTAATTTTGCAGTCTTATCTGCAGTCCTGCTGCTCATTACAGTAATTTTGTAGCTGCATTTAAAATGTATTTTTCTGCATCTGAGGATATTTCAAAGATTGGTTTTGTTGCCATTGAGCCGCACAGAGTAAATTCTTTGCTTATATTAAGGGACTATATGCATACTAATCAAGGGCTGACTGAGAATTAAATAGATATTTATGTGCTCTGCAAAGTGTTATTTAATCTTTCTATGTAGAGATAAAAAATAGCTCCAGAATATGAGTCTAACAGAGATTTATTTTTCCCCCTTACATTTTCAAGCTCTGGAGGATTCCAATGGTCATAAAATATCTCAACAATTTCACACTACTTAACACAAAAGCAATTTCTTCCTGACCATTTGGATGCTGACTTAGACTTTACAACTGGCTGTATCCT
Organism: Margarornis squamiger; assembly: GCA_035222235.1. NCBI lineage: Eukaryota > Metazoa > Chordata > Aves > Passeriformes > Furnariidae > Margarornis > Margarornis squamiger. The sequence goes on along the minus strand of JAWWTY010000027.1, from coordinate 15,328,377 downwards.
CTGTACAGCAGCACTCAGTGCCCACTTCCAAGCACTGAGGTTTTTCTGCAGCTCCATCTTCCCAAACACTGCTGCCTGCTTTCCTGGGATGTCATTGTCAGGGTCACCTGAGTGAGCTCTGCAGTCTTTAGGGAAGTAAAGAAGGAATATGGAACAATCTTGGAGAGGGAAGAAGAGAAGTGTACTTATTTTTGATGCAGAAATCTTGTGAATCTGTGAATTATTCATACCAGAGATAACTACTGCTAATGATTAGAGTTGTTTCACTCAAGAGGGCTTGAGTTCACTCTTCTCTACCACTGCCTTGATTATGTTGCTGTTATATCTTGAGGCAAATTGGCAAATCAGTCTTGGCTCTTCAGATAAACTTTCCTCATCCTGAAGATTTCAAACAAACACAAATTCCATATGTTTGGTGAGTACTTCAGGGGGGCTTATCTCACTCTAACAAATCATCCCCTTCCTGCCACCAGTTCTGTATGAAAGGATCCTGAAGCTCTGACAAAAATGAAGCTGCTCTAGTCCAGCAGCGTTTTGTCAGCCCCTGCTCTGTAACCATGAACAGTGAGACAAGGGGCACAATTCAGAAGTACCTTTTTATTTAATTGCAGGGTTTGGCTAATGTAAAGATTGCTCTGGAGGGGCAAACATTGTGTGAAAGTATAGGGATGTCAGCTGAAAGCAAATGAATGTTATATTTATGCATAAAAAATTTTATAAAAATAAATTTTTTTACACTAGAAACATGTTGTTTATATTCTTAAAACTCTTCTGAGGAGAAAGTCCTATTTAATTTGTGCGTAGTTTAAAACTAACCCAGTCTGCAAGATTAGTATTTTTTAATATTCATTACTATGTTTGTACTCAATTGCACACAAAACATATAAAACACCATAAATTCGTTCACAAAAAATGCAGATCATCCTGCTTGCAGATGGAATGGTAGAAGAATATTGCAGGCAGAACACAGCTCAAAAGAATCCTGATCTCTTTCTTGCCCTTTTTTTTAGTATCGGTATCATTCTGTTGACCTCTGTGGAGTTAATCCAGAGTTACTCCAAAGTAAATGAAATTACAAGTGGCCCACTGTTTTTATACACATTTTAAATAAATGGGCAGTTGTTCTCAATGTAGCAAGTTCTGTTCCAAATATTTAACCTCTCCTTCATCACTTTTGATCCCAGTGACTATTAGTATTAAATTGGAGCTTAATGGGTTGTTTGAAAACATTGTCAAATGTATCCCCATTGATTTGGTTTAAGCACTGAGCTAAATCTCAATCTCTTCACTTAGGAGAAGATTTGGCTCCTTGTGTTACATCATCTGTTTCTATTATTTGATTAAAATAATACAGTTGGATTATTGTCATTGACATTCAAATGCTGTACCCAGTAGGAATGCCCAGTAAGGAATATCTATTTTCATGTATTTCATGTATATCTCATTTCATGTAATATCTGTTTTTCATGTATTAAAATACTAAGTTTAAACATTATCTTTACTGGCCTTATCTTTAACAAAACCCTCAGTCTTTAAAGCTCCATAAGGAGAAAATCAGAGTCTAATGGACTAAACAGTTGGCAAAAAATGGTGTTTAAAAATAGCAAAGCAGTTTTGTTCTCAGTGAGTCAGTAACGAGCAGTGCAGCACAAAGCCTACGGGGCGAATCCTGCCTGTCCCAATGGTGGTTAAATCTCAGTCAGTTCTTAAGACTCTTTGACTTTTATCCTCTGATGGTTTTGGTTGTCATATATGAAATCATCAGTAGCCTTACATATTTCCTAGCTGGTTGCATTACAATAATCCCCAATTGCATAAAAATATTCTTGCTTTCACTTGTCAGAAATATAATCCTAAATGAACCTGAGATCTGAGAGAGCTCAGGGACATGTCATCATGGGTGGTTTTTCTGGTTTCCCTGACCAGAACTGTCATTTTTTCTGTTTATTGACCAAAGGTCAGTTGCTTTGTCTCTGTTTATATTTTTTGTCTAAGTACTTTGGTACTGCCATCTAAAAATGCATCTCAACAGTATGTAAAGAAGAGCAAAGGTGTTTTTCAAATGGTGTTTCCAAGAGAGGGAGTGACACATGTGTAAATATTATGGATAGGCAAGTTTGTTCACAAGGAAACTCTCTCTACTTCTAACTACCAGTGCATCTGTGTTTCATAGACATGGCTGGCACAGGGAGGAGGAGATGCAACTAGATAATCTGAGGTTATACACAGAGAAAGAGCTGGAAATTTTAACACACCACTCTGCAATATTTAAGAAGAGCCAACAAGAACTACATATTTAAAGAGGAGCCATTGTGCTTGAAAACTTACCTATTTGATCCAATAAAAGATGTTTCTCCCTGCAAATCATACCTCTCATTTATCCTTATGTTTTCATGCCGTCATTAACACAGCTACAACTTGCATATGAACGGGATCATAAAAATACATGAGCTTAATCCATGTCTTAAAAGCAAATTCTGTTCTTAAACAGTGTTCTTCAGCCCTTTATTAAAACTTATGCCACCACCATAAGCCTCTTGGGACCTATGTTGTTGTTGACAACAGAGGGGTTGATTTCACACTCGGAATATAACCTGTTTTCATTTCCCAGACATTGATTCAGTACTTTGGGGATCTGGGAAACCTCAGCAAAATTTTTCTTAACATATTGTTGGGGGTTTTATGGCCATGTCTGAGAAGATCCTGTGATCTCAGATACTGCTGCATAACAAGGTTAAGTGAATCCTTCTTATACCACTGTGTGAAATGCCCTCTTTTATTTTTTGATTTATACAGACCTTACCAAGTGATTTATTCTTCACAGGAACAAACAAGAGTGGACCAGAACTGCTTTGCTGGGCTAACCTGGTTCTACAGAGGATTAAAGCTGAAATTGTAGATCTCGTTGATTCATTTTCACTGCTGAACAGATTATGCCTCATTAAAGATCATCAAGTCTATTGCATTTACTCACTGTCACTTGTGTAATGTCAGTAACTCAGCATGTCAAAGTTGGCTGGGAACTGCAAGTGAGAGCTGGGAAGGGAAGACATCCGGGTTCTTCCCAGACAATCCCAGCTGAGTTTGTGTGCTGGGAGGCCACAAGGGTTTGGAAGGGGACACAGCTGGGATAGCTGACCAAAACTGAGTCTAGGGATATCCTGGACCTTATGGCATCATTCCCAGTGTATAAAGCTGGGGAAGAGGAAGGAAGCAGGGAGACATTCGGAGTAAGGGCGTTTATCTTCTCAGGGCACCATCACACATGGTGGAGCCCGGCTTTCCTGAGGATGACAGAACACCTGCCAGCCCATGGGAAGTGGGGAATGGATTCCTTGTTTTGCTTTGAATTACCTATTAAACTTTGTTTCCATCCATGAGTTTTCTCTCTTCCACTGTTCCAGTTCTCTCCCCACCTCACCAGGGACAGTGAGTGAATGTCTGCATGGAGCTGAGTTACCAGCTGGGATTAAACTACAAGAGTTTGGTTGTATTTTGCCTGCCTATGACTGTCAATCCAAGGATATAGTTCATTAATATACTTCTCCATAAAGGGCCATGAACAGTTCAAATGGGATTAATCTTGTAGAAGTACAAGTAAAATATAATTTCTTATATAAATACACTTTTCCCTTGGTTTTACTTCCTTCTCTACCACACAATTTCTACAACTTTGCTGTCATCAACAACCAGATGAGAGCTCTCTCACACATCAAACTAGAACAGAAAAACAAATTCATTGTACCTGTGTTTTCCTTTCCCAAATGTATCAAATTTCAGTTTCAGTTCAGTTTTCCTGTCATTTCTCCCTGTAGCAGCTGAGTCCCTCGAGAATGGTCTTCCCAGGAGGATACTGCTGCCTGGGGCTCTGCTGCCATCTAGCCAACTTCCACCTCACCTCCCAGCTCCACTCTTTGGGAACAGCGAGGTTTCCCTGGGGGCCAGGGTAGCACCTGTGAGCATGAGAAAACACGAGTGGTCCTTTGTCACTGCCCCAAAAGAGGATGGCAATGGTTATCCAGCTGCACAGGCTTCATTTCACAGTGAGGAAGAGTGTGTTGTACTTAGTCTGGTTCAATTTCTGCTTAAGGAAGTGTGTCTTTCAATATCTGACACCTTTGAGTTCCTAAAGCTCAGTCTAGCAATTTCAGTTCTTTTCACCTGAACCTTGACAGGGAGTTTATTGGCACTGAAAGGAAAATCATTCAATCTGTTGGCTGAGAAGGCTGTCAAAAAGTACTGCAACACCCTAAAATCACAAACATACAAACTCCAAACAACAGCAAAAACATTTCAAGGAGAGTGGAGGTGCAAGGCACCTTTATATAGCTGCTGCTCCCTTCTCACAGAGCAGATCTTAAAGTAACAGGTCCCCACAGTATTCCAGCAGGACAGCAATGAAGTGTAATGTGCTCAGAAAAAAACACTCAATAAAAGCAAAGCAGAAAACAACTGAGGAAAGAATATGTAGGCAAATGCATATAAAAAGAATCATTAATCTGTGTATGCTTTTAAATGAAGCATTCATCTTAAAAGTTTATTTAAAAGTATTCTCAGCTCTCCAGGAGTCTGTTCATTTACCATTTTACATCTTTAGCACAATAACCAGTGGGAAGCCAGTGGAAGATGTTCTGTGTGGAAAAGTACTTTAGTTTAGCTGCAGTAATCTATGCAAAACAGCTAGGAATAAAGAAAGTGTCAAATCCACCAGCAACTCTGCTTTTACATCCTTCCCTCTTCCCTCCCTCTAGATTCGGTGGTGGGGTTTATCTTCAGCCCTGGGTCTGGATCCCATGGGGTTGATTATTCAGGAGCTCTCAGTACAGCCCTACTGAGAAGAGCCCACTGAGGGCAAAAGCTTCACCTCTGTGGTCTGGGTGATGCTGGACCCTGCTGTCATCAGGAGGAGGAGAGCACTTGTCCTAATCCTGAGAGCACCAAGGGTCTTCCTGGTCCTCTGATGAACCCCAGACCTTAATTTAGAGATTCTCATTTAGGAAAGTCACCTGGGAATTTAATTTCGGCCCAACAAGCAATGCTGCCATATTGTGTTTCTCTTCATGCTTTCTTTTTGTAGTATCTCTGTTCTTCTTATATTTTCTCTTCCATTTTTCAGCACATTCTTGCCAAATACTTCAAACCCCCATAGGGTGGCAAACGCAAACAAGTAACAAAAATTCAGGCACAGTGATTCTGTATTTTATTCTCCCCCATAAAACTGCCTCTCACCTCTTGTCACGAGTAGAACATTCCTGTACAGCTGAGATGGATTTGGGAATAGAAAACACCTGGATTTCCACTAGAGGGTGACGTTGTAAAGCTCAAATGCGATGAGAGACTTCCCAGGGAAAGGAGAGACCCCTGGACTTTGTGGGGATGAAGGTGCTGCTGCTTTGGGGGTTCGAAGGTTCCTCATCTTCCTCCCAGCACCTGCAGAGGGGAGAAGCAGGGCAGGTGTGGCTTTTGGGGCACCAGAGAAATATAGGTTGTTCTTATCTTCCAATTTGGTGAATCAGAAGATCAATGGGAAAACTAATTTTGTGTATTACTTCTTTAAAATGTGGTTTCTTACAGAAAAAGTAATTTAACCCACCAGAACTTGTTAGCTGCTGTCCTGATTGTAGAAATAATTTGGATTTTAGACAGCTTTGCCATCTGCTTTAATTGGGGGGGCGGGGGAGGGAGGGCTAGGTCTTTTTATTCTTGAGAATAATTTGTACAGCATCAGCACTTAAACACTGGGAGAACTAACAGGAATAACTATTTAATTTTTTTTTTAAATAAAGTTATAAAAAAACAAACAAACAAAAAAACCCACACCATTTTTATCAGGATCATTACAAAGAAATGCATAAAGGTAGGTTTCCACTGAGATTTTTGATTCATACAAATGAAAACAAGATTTAGAAAGTTTCAGCTTGAACTGACAGTTGAGGTTGTGAACACAGGCCTTGCAAAAAGATACCTTATGAAAGTTTCATGAAAGTCTCACACTTTGTTTCACATTTAAGATGAGAACACAAAACATTATCGTTTTATATAAATTCTTCATTTTGTTAAAATATAGTTCATTCTTCTACACAGTACTGTGATATCTGATAGTACAAACCCTTTTTCCACTCAATTTTCTGCCACTGAGAGAGCACTACATTATGCATCTTTGACTCTCTACTGTGTACAGTATCTATTATTCTAGTTATGCCTTAAAAGGAACATAGAAATTATTTGTAGCAAATATGTGTCCAACAGGCTACACTCTCTAAACACCAAATGCCACATCCTACAGCTGAGTCTATTGTGGGTCACTTACAATGTTTTGGAAGCAGCTTTCAAATAAACTGAAGTCATCTCTAGCAATGTGTACTGTCAGAACATTGAGAATCTGTCAAATCACTGAAAAATACAGGTTAGAGCTCACCCCATCACCCATCTTTCCTTTTATTGCATGTAAAAGCTGCTCACACAGATCTCTGCAGGTCGTGATTGTGAGCTGATCCTGGTGCAGGATCTGATTTTCCTTTGGTCATCCTGCACAATTTTTGTTTCACTGCACAGAAACCCCTTTGGCTGATTTACACTGGGACTGCTGCACGCCTGCAAGTGGTGGGAAGCAGGATGCCTTGTACCACTGGTTCAGCCTTAAACATCACAAGAATTTTCAGGTTACCCAGAACTGTATTTCATTGGTAAAGTGGAAGATTTAGTAGCTTCTTAGTTCTTTGAGTGCATGTTGCAATTAAATGATGGCTGATCTCCTTGAAGGTGGTTTATTTCTTTTCCTTATGATTATCTGCAGCTATAGCGGTTTGGTTTGTTGTCAAAATAAAAAAAAATCTAAATATTAGATGCTGAGACACTGTGCTAAGAAAGTCCTTTTGTCTTGCTTACCATCAATATTTTTCTCTTGAGATTTTTAGATGCACACATCATAGAGTCTCATGTTTCTTTCTTAGAATATCTGTCTTAGAACTACTGCACAGGATATTTGGGTCACGCTCCCTCTGTAAGGAGACCTTTTCTTCCCTAATGATACCGCAATCAAATCAGGCAGAACAGAGGAAATTCTAAGACGCAAAAAGGCACCTTGTTCTCACCTTGCAAATTCTCTGTTCTTTCTCTCTTGCTTTGGGTGTAAAAGTCAGTATGAGGGTGGAGGGAGGAGTAATTGTAAGTTTTGTTACAGCTTCTTATTTCCTTCACAGCAATTCTAGGGACAGAATGGGGATACCTGGAGAGACACAGCTGAGCTGAAGTAGTGCTTTTAACTGCAATGTTCCTGCATGCACTCCCTGTTTCTAACAACCAGATTATGTTGAAGGTGAAGTAGATCCAGCTCTGCTAAAAGTGGACTTGTGTTGGGTCTGTTCACATAGGAAATATCACAGAATCATAGAATGACCTGGGTTGGATGGGACCTTAAAGATCTTCTCATTCCTCCCCCCGGCCATGGGCAGGGACACCTTCCACAATCCCAGGTTGCTTCAAGCCACATCCAACCTGGCCTTGAACACTTCCAGGGATGGGGCACCCACAGCTTCTCTGGGTAACCTCTGTCAGGGCCTCACCACCCTCAGAGGGAAGAATTTATTCCTAATATCCCATCTAAACCTATTCTCTATCAGTTTTAAGCCATTTCCCCTAGTTCTGTCACTGCACGCTCCTGTAAATAGTCTCCTATCACTGTCACTAGGTATGGCCACTACTTAGCCCCCTACTTAGCCTCTTATGTCTTGGTGCAACTAAATCTAAATGAGAAGCCCTTGATCCTGCCAGCCTCTCCATCCATCTTCCACATTCAGCAAAGGAGCTGCTGACAAACTCAGCTTCATGTCTCAGCTCCAAGCTGGCTGACTACACCTGGCTGCAGTCCTGGTTAAAGAGCCATTCTTACAAGAACATTGGAGAATTTACCTGGGTAAGCCCCTCCATTTAAATGCTCTTTGGCTTCTCAGTGCTTTTAGGTATATTGACTGCATGCTCCTTGGTGGAATTGTGTTGGAATTGTGTCCATCTGTGGCTGCTCTTTCCTCTCTCCCTGCTCCTCAGTCTGTACAGACTCAGCACTCTATGCTAGATGTCAGCCTTTCTCTTAGACATCTCCTCATCATTGCCTGCTGTTAATTTCTATTTAAAATGTATTCTGGTCACAAATGAATTCTAAAGCATTTTTGACACACATGACAAAAGTTATCCAACCTCAGTCAGGTTCTTCACAGTCTCCTTTGAAATTTCATCTCTATGAGTGAATGAGACCACACCTTGGTGCTGCCATTTCCTTCTAAAGTAATTTTACTTTCTCCCTACCAAATACTCCTCATCCCAAGTCCTGCCATTTCCCTGACAGTCAAAATCATCCCCTCCTACCAAACTATGAACAGAGGACAGCCACATCCCTTATCTTTGGGTTTCAGACAGTCTGAGACTGATTTGAAGACAAAAATACCTTTGGAAGGATGAAACAGTTGGCCTGGGGTGCCACGGGATTGCTCTGATGTTCTGATGCATTGCCCATTTAACTTTCCACTCATCTGTGGCTATTCTGTCAACAACAGAGGATGTTTTAATTGCTTTCTCAAATATATGTGGCAAAACCATAGCAACTTCTCAATGCAGCAAACCTGTTTCTTTAGTAATTATTACCCTAATTAACTCTCAAATGTTAGCAATGCTCATTCTGCTGATTAAATTTCAATTGAATTTTGTTACTAGCCAGAATTAGAGCTGGGTTCCAGAACGGTGAAGGTACTCTCTAAATTAAGATCTGTTTAATTGGTCTTCCCTGAACACTCCTGCACTTCTGCAGAGCAATGTATATATTTGTATTTCCATTTATTTATGAGCATACATCTTCTACCACATGCCTTTCATCATAAGCTATCCCATTGGAGCTTGCAGGGCTCTGCAGCATGAAGGCAATAGTGCCTATAAAAATGGCTCTAAAAACTTGATTTGCACACATCTCTCTTTTTTTTTTTTCTTGTCCCTTTTTTTTCAGGGAGCTTTTCCACATGATGCCAGCAACACTTCTCTGTCTTCCATGTTGTCCTCTCTATGTTTGATTTCTCTCCTCTGTATTTATAATTTTTTTTTTTTTTAAAGGAGAAAAGAATTGAGATGTTGGATTTTGTCTGCAGAAACATTTCATAAATACAAAAGTATTTTTTCGAGAGTTTTGTATGGCAAAAGGAAGGTGCTTTTGTGCAACTTTCTGGAAAGGTCTGTGTGAGTCTAAACAAACCAGGAATCCCAAGTGATTGATGCGGAATGACAGATCCTGAACAAGGACTAATGAATTCAGGTCAGGAGTCAGCTGCTGAAATTCTACCTCTGTGCAAAAGGCCAACACAGGTCTCTTCTTTTATTTAAATCTCACGTTGTGACTATGTAAAATGCTCACACTTGCACACTTTCTTAGCACAGGGCTGAGAGTTTGACATGGAGGGAATTGGCCATCAGCAATCCCACTGAACTGTAATAATAAATGTGTGCATAATTATTTAGCTGAAAAATGTATAAAGACAAATTACTTTCTAAGAATAAGTGCCACCTCTCAGATAAGCTGCAATGTTTCCTTCTGGAAAAAATCCCAACCCCAAACAATTACCTGAGAGTATTCTGGGGAGTAATGCTCAACCCTAAACCCTGGGTCATGGAGCCACACACCCTCTTCCCCCAGCTGGATGATGCTTCAGAGAGTGGCTGAGGGACACACAACCAGTGTCTCCACCCAATACCTCAGCAAAGGAAATGGATGCCTGAATGGATATGGAAAACTGTCTTCAGCAGTTTCCAACTATTTATCATCTTCACTCCCCTCAGAACCTCTCTAAATAAACAGTGACGAGTCCATCAGAGCTGACAGTGAGTTCTGCCTGTATTAAAAAAGAGCCAGGAATATGTACAGCTACTGTAATAGTCTTGCCTGTTCCAGGTACTACTTTCCCTCAGGTGACAAACTGTGGACTTTAAATTACTGGTCTTATTGCTGTTTGCTCTCTCCTTCCTTTCAGTGACTCCAGGCAAGTGATTTAGGGCAATTACAGCTTATTCAGCTTATTACATACCTTTATGCTTGATACTTACCTGTCATTTTGTGGCCTCTATCTACTCAATCACTCTCAGAATGTACAAAAAGCCCCACTGTAGAGATGTCTTCCCACTAAGTTAAATCCTCAGATTGCACAGAAGCTCAAATTCAAATACTGGCAACAGAGGTTTCAACAGTACACTGTGAAGACATCACACCACGGCCATTTAGTCTTCTTTGGATTGCTCTGGAAGTACAAATTGGGCTTGAAACTGAATCCTGGTGGAACAGGGGATTCCTCCAGGTCAGTGTATTCAGGACAACATAAAGCACGGGAGGCACGGGAGCACCTACCAGGGCACTGAGAGCCAGCTGGGAATAACCCACACCCACAAAAGAACACGAGTGATGGTAAAACCAGATCCATGCTGCTCATCCCTTAGGCTGTTCTCAGCTGTGCTGAAGCCTGGCAGCTGAAGAGCAGATCTGCAGGACTGGAAAAAGAACAGGGAGCATCTCTTTGCAGGTGGGTTGAGATTCCCAACAGCACCTGGTTGCACAAGCCTTTGGCTGTTTTGCTGTCTGTGGAACCACTCTTAAGCCCCAGGCAGTTTGTCCTGTAATGCCTTTCATGACTGTTTTCAAACTCAAATGCTGTTGAAAGTGCATAGAATTAGGGATCTGCTGCATTTTGCTGACCAAGGTGTGTGTCATCAGCCTGGCCCGGGTCTCCCTGGTCATGCTCTTTGCTCTCAGCTGTCACAGTAGTGAAGGGTTTCCCTCATGACCAGACTTATTTATTATTGCTATGGTTAATGTGTTCTGCTTACATGGGCATAGATCAAAAGTGGTGTTAATGGAGCAATAGTAGTGTAACACTGGGTTAGAGGAAAGAAGAATAAGGCTTGTATCAGCTCCTAACAAGAACTCAGTGCTGGACTTGGAAATGGACAGGTGACAGGGAAAGCTGAAATCCCAAGTTGCAAAACTGAACTGCTGACATTCCCTCTAATTTCTGCTTCATGACTGCAGGTGTTTGCTCAGGAAAAGCTGTTCTTTAAAAACAATTAATAAGCACATCTCTCTTTTAAAAAATTATATATCAGACATTTAAAATGTACTTTTCACTTGACTTAAATGTTACAGAGGAAACATTCTTATGTGTCATTACTGCAAAATGAAAAGAAAAATGTCAAGGCTAAGTCATTGCCATCATTTATTTGGCCCTAGGCTGCTTTAGAATTGAGAGCTGCCAGCAATGGGATGTAATGTTCCTGTTGCAAGTTTGAGAAGATCTATTTGTTACAAAGATTGGGATATATCAACCTTGTGTATTCCCCTAAGCCCCTGTAAAATTGTTCACCTAGCTCTTACCTTAGATTAGAAATGAACATACATAATTCCCACATTGTTATTTCTTCACTTGATAATTTTTTTTAATTGCAGTCATTTTGGAAACAGTAATTTTTAAAAATTTTATTATTTAATAAACCTATTGAATGGAATAGCATCACTGTTCACCTGTGAAGTTCAGATCCAGCAGCCTTTACATGGGCTCCTCCTTCTCCAGTTCCTGCTCCCTCCTATTCTAATTTCTTCATCCTGATTACTTTGGTAGATGATGCTCACAAAGTTAAATGTTTACCTGTAACTAGGAGAGAGATGCACCTGTGTTTGTTCTCCTTTGGCCTGACATATTTTATGTTCCTTTTTTCTCTTTATTGTTACATGAGTTTTGTGTCATAGACTTCCATGTAGAAGTGCAGGTATGCAAATTTAAGTGAATTAGCTCTCATTAACTCCTGCATAGATGCCACTAAATTTTACTACTAGTCCCTAGATAGCTAGTTAAAGTTAGTTTGACCAGTTTACATCACACTTCATTAGATTGACTCTAAGCTGAAAAATACTGTTGGGGTTTGGTTATATTGCTGCAAGACAAAACCAAGGTCAAGCATCATGACAGTATTTTTGACAGTATATTTAAATTAAAAGAGCAACCCAAACACCACACACCTCACAAAGTCAGAAACAAAACTACACTTAAGTTGAAATATTTTAAGGCAGGGGGTGGCTGGTGAATATACAAATAACCTGAACTGCCCCAGGGTGCCAAATTAGCTAAAGGTGTCACTGAAGATGCATTAGGTGCATTGTGTTATTTTAGCTGTGCTCCTGAGACTCTGGCAGTGTTACAGAGCAGAGCTGAATTTGTTCAGCTGCCTAACAGAGTCCCTTTTTATCTTCACTACAGGGCTGGTGTGTTTTCCCCTGGGGAAGGTTTTCTGCCCAGGATCCTTGTGTGTGTTGAGGCTCAGTTCTGTCCTGTGTCCACCCATAAGCCTCGTGCCAACATTTTGAACAGCAATACCCAGACACTGCTCTATCACTGTGCAAATCAGGCTCTCTGACACATATTTGGAGTTCTCATGTGGCTTTTACTTCCTCTAAATTTGTAACATCCCATTACACCATAATGGGAAGTTGGCAGGGAATCTGGTGATCAAGTTCAGACATAATACAGTTGAAGGTTTGCTCAGGACATTTAAAAACAGGAATAAACTTTTTTTTTTTCCTCTTATCAAATCATTTGTGAAATGGCACCTTCAGCAAGTCTACAAATGTTTGTGTCTCTGAGGTGAAGATGTGTGAATGTTCTAACAGTGACAATCATGCTGCTTAGTAAAATGGACAGGAAAAATGCTATATCAAAAAATAGTCTTGATCTGTCTTGTCAGCTCCCTGTTTGGAGGGTGGACACTATTGGGTGATTTAGAAATGGGTGTACGTGTCTGGTTCACTCTGAAATCTCTCAGTCATGCTACAAATTGCAATTCTGTTTGCTTTCTCTCTCCTAGAACACGGACAGTGGAAGGTGTGCTCACAATCAGATGTGAGTCACCCAGTGTTTTATTCCATTCAATGCTTGATGACTTCTGTGCAAGGAACAGGAATCTCCATGTGACCAAATCTTCCGTCTTCTGTTGTTCTTGGTGGGTTTTTTGGTGTGTCTCAAGTTTGGAAGAAATGACAGCGATAAGATTAATTCCAGGACACACAGAACACTTGCTGATCTGTCTGCTGATGGATGTAAGGTACATGCATCCAGAATGCTGCTATTTGCACATTTTGGTACCCTCTCCCTGATTAAACCACTAAAGCAGCTGATGGCACAGCACAAAGTTCTGATGTCCCTCATATATGGATGACACCCAGCAGCAAATACCTCTCATAGCCATGATAAAGAGTGTATCACCTGAGAACATGTCACCTCAAAGAGATCAATGACTGAGTGAAGAAAGCTCTGTGAAGTTAAATGTAGGTGACATTAATGGGAGAAATAGGAAATTATTGGCTTCCACAGAGCACTTCCACGATGACTGAAGGAATCTGTCTCTCTGTTTCCGAGTTGTGCTTTTGTGACACTCTTGAGGACACTGCATTGAATCAGCTCTTCAAAACTTTTCCTCTCTGTCTCTAAAAAGGAAGCTTTGCCTCTGTGTGACCTGCAGAACTCACCACAATAGTTCACATATTTGTAGCCACTTAATTTACTAACACCAAGTAACTGTACATTGAGGATTAACAGAGTTCCTGAGAAAGGATAAAGTTCTTGACCTGCTTGGCAAAAAAACTTCTCACTTGTTTCCTCTTGAATTCCGAGTCCTGGCATTTGCTTCCCTTTGAAACATCAGCTGAGACTGAAACTCCAGATCTTGCATTTTTAACGCATTCAGTTCATGGGACCTTATTTAACCCTGAGCCCTCCTTTCTCTCTGAGATATTGATTCAACATGATAAGTGCACTTCACAGGAATGAAGAATCAGTCAGCAAAGCACATGAGCCTGCAGAATCCATGAGCTCAGCTCCCCTGCACCAGCCTAAAGAGCTGCTTGCAGAGCTCCTGCTTGTGAGGGCTCCCACTTTGCTTTCATTTTCCAGGAGGGATGCAAATATAAGCTTTGCATCATAGCTTTCTTGGGATTAAACTATACCTGAAAAGCTGCTTATATCCTCATGAAGAGTCAAAAGAAGCAACATTTCAGCTCCACACCATCTTTTTGGAAGGTGTTCCTTCCTCACTTAAGGCAGTGAGGTTTTAAAGTTTATAGAGCTGTGCTTTGAAGGGTTCAGGTTTTTATGTGTTTAGAGGGTGATGTGTAGTACTATTTTGTTGAGTTGTGGGTACAAACTAGCATTGTAAAACAGCAGTAAGACAGATATGGGATTTTTAATGGCTAAATAAACAGGTTTACCTTAACTCCTGAATAACTGGACTCCTAGGGGTGGGGGGGAAAGCCAGAAATGTAACAGTAGTTAAAAAACTACGTGCAAACCTCCCAGGCATAAAGGTCTTACATTTCAGTCTGAAAGATCTTGCTCGAATGGCAGGCTGATCAAAGAGAGTGTTAAAAAAATACTTTAAATTATCCTTAATTTTAATAAAAGCACAGATACAGATTCAAGGTAAAATTACATCCCAGTGTTGATTTGTCTGCTCCAGGACAAATGTGGGGTTTAATTCCAGCCCATGGAGAGAGGCACTCTTGCTGTTTAGCACTGCTGCCAGAGCAGGTTGGCTTCCCACTGCCATGTTAGAAGGAGGAGTGGATTCCCTTCCAACTCCCCATGTTTTTCTGCTTACTTTGTCTCCACCACAGCTCTCACAACTCCTTTCGGTGCAAAGCTCTCAGACATGAGTACTCCTCCCTGACTAAGTGAAAACATCTCTGTAGCACAAGACCTAGAAAACAACTGAGGTGTCCATGGAAATACGAAGGGGTTGCCTACGCCAGAGAGTGTTGAAAGCAAATTTTTCTCCTTCCTGAGGCCCCAGAAAGGCTTTCAATCTGCTCAGGGCACAGCCTGTGTTACTGCAGGCAGGACGGTGCTGCCGTGCCAAAGCAGCCTCTTCTCCTGCCGCCTCCACACAGCCCCAGTTCCCTTCCCTTTGCTGCTCTGCAAGCCAAGAGGCAGCTTGGATTTTTCACTTGAAGATTTTAATTTATGGGATAAACAAAACTTCACCGAAGCATATAAATCATGACTTGTGTCTGGAGACACTATGCAATTAATTCCAGGCACTTTGAAGGATATGACCAGAAGTGGCTCTGACTGAAGAGAACAGCGTGTGCTTTGCTGTATATCTTGAGTTTAATGCTACAAAAGTAAAATCTCGTTGTTCTTGGAACATTTGGACCTCAGAGATGTGTTTCAGCAAAGATACTCACAATGGATGAGCCAAATCAGGCTCCAGAGAGAGGCTATGTCCCTTCTCAACCCACTGACACGCTCCTTGAGTCATCTTCTGTTCCTAGCAAATGACTTCACTAATTGAAATAATTTTTTTCAGTAGTTTTCCCTACTCAAGCTTGAACTTTGAAAAGTTCACAGAATACTCCACATTTTTCCTCCATTATAAATCTAATCTGGTCTAATTTGCATACTGACTCATGGACCCTTTAAGAAATATGTATTGTAGGCTCAGAATTGTCACTATTTGCCCATTTTATAACCAGTTTTGTTCAGGACTGCAATATCTGCAATTTCACGTGTGTCCTAGACCACTGACTGCCATTTTTCAGGTGTAGTCACTCTGAAAATGGCAATGCAATCCTAATGACTGGGAAGATAAAAATATTGAAACCATGGCAACCTCCAGAATTCCAAACTGATGCCCAGCTTTGCTCTTTTGTGAAGTGCAACCTGTTCATGATGCACAAACGAATGGAAAGCAGATGTAGCATTTGAGTGCAGGAATTGGCTCAAAGCAAACTAGTAAATCCAGATACTCTGCCCACCTTCTCAGCTAATGAAAGTGATTTCAGAGATAGCCCATTGTCCTCCATTCACACCTTTTCTAGATCCAGCATCACCACAAATTCCTTTTTTTTTCTATGAAGCTTCCAACAAGTTTTCATATCTTCTACTTTTTTATTGATGTACCTAAGAAGAAAGATGCAGTAACAAATTTACTGGCTCTTTTCTGTTAGGTTATGTATGGGGTTAGGTATGTATGTATGTATGTATGTATGTATGTATGTATGTATGGGCTATGTATGTATGTGGGGATGAATTCAGCCAGAAATACAAGAGTCTCATTCAGTATAATTATCATTCTCTGGAGAGGATGCAGTTTTGCCTGTTCTTGGGTTCACAGGTTCAGCAGCACAAGGTGGATGACAAACACTTTTGTGTAGTTCAGGTTACATCTATCAACTCTGGTCTCTTCAGAATGTGAATTCCCAGGCACAAGATATCCCACAATTCACAAGTATGAAGGTCAGGTTAGAGCTAAACATCTATAGAAGTATACCCCACTAAGGGAAAAAGAGAGGAGTCTGTTTCAGAAATACCAGACTATAATTTTAACTGTACATAAGTTGTTGGTTTCTCTCATTCCAGTTCTTCCTTTCTCCTTTTCTGTAGCCAGGTGTGTAGTCTTTGAAAACATCAAAATGCAGAGTGCATTAGTGTCATTTATCTGTTAATGTTCAAGGAAAAATTGTCACTGAATCAAATGTTAAAATGAATCTTACATTAAATGTTCACCTCCAAGGATGCCTGCTGATGGTTTCTGTCAAATAACCAGCAAGAGCCTGTCACTGAAAAGCCTACATGTGAAGTCAGATTGAGATACAGTCCTCCTTCCCACTCTCTGCTGGTGTTATTTGGCCTCATAATCAGGGTGTTTATAAGGATGAATGCATCTTTTTATTGACTCTTTATAAAACCAGTTCAGTATGTAAGAAATCATGTACTGAACGTTATGTACTGCAAAGCTGGCTCCTTAAGAAAAGGGCCTTTCACAAGAAGACCATGCAAGACTTTCAGAAGACAAAACAAAAATAACAGATCTGAATTTAGCTCTTTCTATGCTGCTTTCTGCTCTCACCTTTTAATTCACACATTTTGGGATGTGAAGGAGAGTGAGCCCAAGACAGCAAGAGAAGACAGAGTTGTGGATATCCCAAAGCAGGTATGCTAAAGAAGAAGCAGAAAAAAACCATGTTTCTCTCCCCAGGTCTGTTCAGCATTTGGACCATGTTTGTTGTGGGGCAAAGGAATGGATCCAATTCCAGCTTTGCAGGTCTGAGGATGGTATTCTCAGTGGCCCTCCATGAAGTTATGTCATACCATATCAATACAACTCATATCCAAAAAGAGAGATATTTGGTTCTTCAGAAGAACAAATGAAACAACTTTCCATTTGATCCAGCAGTCTTCCACATGAATACTCACATCTTATTTCTTCTGTTCAACCAGTTGTGTATCTGCTACAGGACCTGCTGTCTTTTGGTGACACTTCCCAAAAATCTCCCTGAAACGGAGCGATGTTGATGGGACAACTGGCACAGACTGAGTCAGGCAGTTCTCTTTCACACACTGTCCCTGGAAGGGACCACCTGGGCTGTGAGACTCAGTGTTTTCAGCTAGCCAGGTAACAACATTTCACCCAGACAGGTCGACACACCATTGGCACTGTATCCCCAGCACATGCAGTGTCTAAAATTGCCTCTCAATACCTTTTAATAAACCCAAGATCTTTAACATAACATGTCAGAGAAAGAGAAGTAAAGGCCAAAGGCCCTGCAGCTTCAAAGCAGGAGCAGGTCTGCATTTCCACAAATATAAACTGTGTCTGTCTGTTTAAATACAAAAAAACTGTGAGATAAACACATCTGCAGCTCTTTTTCTTTTTTTTTTTTCAAACCCTGGAGCCCTTTCTTTTCCAGTTTCTATTCTGTCAGAAACTTGTCTGCCTCTGATTTTTCCCAGGCTACCTGAGAATCTGAGTTTTCAAGAAAAAAGGAATAAAAGGGTCTCAAAGGAAAAAAATTCTGAAGAGAAAATACAGTAATTAAAAGCCACAGACCGAAATTTTGCTTTAGAAATCATACAATAAAAAAGTGTAACTTGTTTTTCATGCAGTAACTGTTTTCAGGTGCAATTTTGTCATTGAATGAACATTTCAAGAATGAAAATTTTTTCGTAGATTCTCATGTGTGGAAAGGCTGATAGTTTGGCTCCAAACTCAGCAGCACGTAGGAATTCCAGGACCTTAATCCCAAACAGGGAGGGAGGGATGGCACACATGATACTGAGGCATTTTATTCTAATTAAAACTTTCTGGTACAGGTAAGTCAGGAAACTCAGTGTGGGACTCAGCTAAGGCCCTTCACCTTTTATTTGCTTACTTGTTACCTTCATGTGCTCAGTTAAGGACAAAGAGGAAACCAAGCTCCCATTTCTGAGTCAGCTCCCCCATTACAAAGGTTCTTGTGTCCTGGTGAGTGGTTTGAAATGCCCACTGAAAGCCTCAGCCCTTGCCCAATCCCCCCTTCTCCAAGCAGCCTCATGATGAGGACTTGGACATTGTGTCATGAAAGATGATTTGGCAATGCTAAATCTTTGACTTCTGGGGGGGGAAATTGTCATCTAAATTAATCTCTGAGGAGTTGTGTGATGTGTACTGAGTCTGTGGTGTCAGTAAGACAAACTTTTCTCTTTTGGAGTTATGCTTTCCATACAGTAACAGGCTGATTAGCCAAGAGCCATCAGCACTGAAGTGAAATGGCTCAGAAATTCGTGCCAAATAACAGCAAAAGTTTAAGCAACAGCACACAGTCTCTGTTGGTCACCAAGGGACTGTTCTCTTGAAAACTGTTATGCCTTGAAGGTGCTCCTACTTTTCTTCAGATTCTGATGTGTGCAGTTAGAAGCAACATTTTAAAACAGCTCGAGCTGCAGTTAAAGTTCCTTTTTGTTGTAAAGAATGCAACCCACAGACTACAAACAGAAAAGACGGGAAAAAGATGTCTCAAGACATCTTTGAAAATTTCTAGCTGATGTCTTTCTTTACTTATTTATTCTGACTCAAAAACAATTTAATGAAGGTCACTGGTATGGATGTGACTGATGGACACTTATTAAACTTTGTTCCATTATTAGAGATTTCTTAGCTGTCTAATTTTTCGGGCAGCATATTGTCCATAACATTATCATAAAGCATTCATTCTCCAAGCTATAAGAGCTGAAGTTTCTGTCCATGAATACAAATAGACAGTTCTGTCTGCTGGGAATTGAGCAGTACCTTGCAGCTGACAGTTCACTTTAAATACTGCTTGAGGATAAGTTATTTAGTAAATAGAACTTTACTATTTACAGAAAGCTGGTTCAGTTACAATGGAATGTCAGTTTTGGCTGAAGACCTCTGGTGAGATACTTTCTCAGAGTTATTGCTATCTTTCAAGCCAGATATTTCATTCACAGTGTGATAAATTCTGTGAATTCTCTAGAGTTTTATTCCAATAAAACTGAAATCAGCACCTGATCCTTTATGTTTAATTTTAAAGAGAAACTCAGAAAAAAAAAGGTCCACTGGGAAACTATGTTCATGCATTTTACTTTCCACTGTTAATCAGCTGAGATGACTTTATTAGACTGCCCATGTACAATGAAACTGAACTCCCACAAACTGAGGTCTGACAAGAAATGGACGTTGAAACTCTTAGGTTTATCATGTTAGGGTATCCTGAAAAATAGCTAGTAGGAGAATAGAGGAAAATTCAGATAATGTTTATGCTGCAGTAAAGCAACAGAAGTTTGAAAGCTATAATGGGAATCTAAGATTAGTTGTGGAGATATGATTCTGCACCACAGATTGCTGTCATGTTCAAATGAGATCATCCACTAGGAATCAAGATAATTCATTGGCTACAAACAGCAAATAAGTCAATCAACACTAGTCAAAGAAGTTATGAAAACACTGTGTACTCAAACATATGCTGCTTCAAAATTAAATCATGTCTCTACTGCTTGACAAACATATGACAAAAGAAAATGCCCAACACCATAAGACTAATAAAACAGAAGCTTGGAAAATCAATACTTGTCTGAAATAATGGCTCTCCTCTGGAGGTGAAATATCCATACATACAGAAGTAGTATGAAATACTACTAGAAAATAATGTCATGGGGTCCAAAACTGGACCTTGCTTGCCGGGCTGTGATGACATTCTGCTGCTGGGCTGCTGTGCCTCTGAACCCCACTGGAAACTAAAACACACAGAATCAGTTAGGTTTTATTATATAATAGAATGGGGAAAAAGAAAGTGTTTGAAAAACGAGCGTGATGCAAATATTGATGCTGTTACTTAGATGAACTGCTCCTGATAAACAAATGGCTGCAAGTGAAAGAGCATGATGAAGAAAGATTTCTTTTGGAAAGAAATACTTTGTCAGGAAGAAATTCTTCCCTGTGAGGGTGGTGATGCCCTGGCACAGGTTGCCCAGAGAAGCTGGGGCTGCCCCATCCCTGGAAGTGTCCAAGGTCAGCTTGGACAGGGCTTGGAGCAACCTGGGCTAGTGGAAGGTGTCCCTGCCCACAGCAGGGGGTGTAACAAGATGATCTTCAAGGTCCCTTCCAACCCAAGCCATTTTGTGATTCTGTGAATGTGGAGCTGCATTATAATAGTTTAGAGCAGCACTAGAATACATGATAGTAACTATCAGCTCTTCAGATAAAGGGTGCAATAAAAAGGAATTAAGAATCAAATTAAAAACCATAAACTGTGACAAAAGGAACTGAAAACTGTGCTTTCCAGATAATAGCTATTTTTACATACCCATTTTTAAAGGTTAATTTGAAATGTTTAATTTCTGTAGCAATATGGTAGCATGATTATCTATGCAGTGTTCTGGTTTGACTCTTAAAAGTAGGAAATACTCGCTAAGTACCAAAGTAAATTAGCCATTTTGCACTTAACCACCGTTCAGCCCACAGTTTATAGAATATTTAGACACAGTGTAATCACTTGAAAGAAACATTGCTGATGTTGCTAGCTCCAAGAAACGCAATTGAGGAGGTTAATGCTAAAAATTATTAAATGAATATTGTGCCTGCATTTTATTCCAAAGCAAAAGTTGATGCAGTGTTTAACAAGAAGACAAACACAGGGGAGTACCCTGAACTGTGTAGCACAAACATGGTCTTGATTCAAACCCCATTAGTGTGAAGAAAGTCTCTTCAGGGACTGTAATGGCTTTTGAATGAGGTTTGTATTGCTTTTATACTAAATGTAAGAAAAACATTTCTCCCAGAGTCTAAGGAGAAACAGTTCAAATCTTTTCCTTGCAAAGGGTCAGTTTAAGAAAAACATTTATAAAAGTTTTAGAGCAAATTCAAATTAATTCCTTTAAAACTTTGGAACTCCTAAGGAGCCAAGCAGGTGCTTAGCAGAGAACTCAGTTCTGTGAACAACTCTAGGGAAATATATTTGGAAAACCTGATAGAACTTGATTCTCAAATACTTAGTTATAAAGTTGAGGTTTATTTTATCCCATATTCTTTGACCCAGGACATGTGAATAGAAATAACGTTTCATTTGTAGGTGATATTTATAAAGCATTTGAGTTACATTTAAACAGCAGCTCTAATCCAAAGAGTTCATTAGTTCAGTACAGATCTCCTCTCAAGAAAGAGTTTTACAAGAATTTTACAAGTACTGTGTGTCTCAATGTGTATGTGGAAATATTTAAAACCTGAGCCTTCCGTTTGTGTTAATCGAGCTTTTATGCCTATTTTGCCTTTTACAACAATGCAATCACGGAGCCCAAAGTTTCATATCTTTAAAACTGTGGATAATTCTCAACAATTTTTTATTTTATAGGAAAATGCTCAATGGTCAGTCCATGAACAACTACAATAACCTTTACCAAATATCCATTGGAAATTGCTTTCATGTTTAAGTTGAAAGAGTGACTCCATACTGATACAATAACCCAGGAGGACCACCTTTCAGTGGCCAGAAACCAGTCTCTTCTAGCTGCATGTTTATGATATATCATTGTTGTGCATGCTGAAAAAATACTAGCAGGTGTAAAGCCACATTTCTTCCTTCATTGTTTTAGTGTACTGCTATGGGGAAGATTTTTTCCTTCCCTGGGGAGCAGAGAATGTCTTCAAAAGCTGTAAATACTTGACAAACAATATGGGAAAGCTGCTCTCATGCTAAAGCATCTGGGAGAAGAGTTCTGTGATTAAGATGCAGATCTGATGTGCAGTGAAATCTGTTCTTTGTCACATTTTCAGCTTGTAAGGTTCACGCTGCTGTCACTGAAAGCTTAATAACACTTGAAGCATGGTGACATATTTATGTGTTGGTTAGAAGTGTGCTGAGAAGTTTATAAAACGACATTAAAACAATGCAAAGAATGTGTTCTCTTGGATCAGTTATTAGAAGAATATGTACTGTATACAAATATACTCAGTTATGTCATGTTTGAAGTTTTTCTCAGTGCCCAGTTGTTTTGTGTTTTCTTCCCTTCTTAATTCAGGGCACCTGCTGTGAACATCTCTTTCTTTCTTTTTACAACAGCAAGAAATGTAAACAAGGAACACATATTTGTATTACTTTCAGGGGACAGGGTAATAGAAATTTCCTGCCACGTGGGTAATTAATTACATTAGTTACCTACAATCACTCTCATTTGTTTGTTGTTCTTGATCATCCATAATGAGCACTGACGGCTCTGAGAATTTCCACCGAGGAATCCATCCCTCAATCTGTTTAGTCCAAGGGCTGTGCTGAAGGAAGTGCCAGTCCTGTTGGGCATGATGAAAACAGACTGAGGTTATGCAAGACTTGGCCTCTTGCTGCTCTGCTGCCACAACCTACAGCAGACATGTGGATGTGTATTGTCATCCAAAGGCTTCCCATGAGGCTGTGCCACCTGACAGATGCCATAGTGAGACAAACTGTGTGTTTTAGCCATTTGTAAGACACAGTCCATGGAAGTTCTTCATTAAAAGTCAGTGCTGGGGGAAGGGGACCTCCCTGTCCTTCTTGGAGTGTGTGTGTCAGTCAACACACAGCAGGGTTTGTTCAGACACCTCCCGACTGCCACTTGGAGCTGCCTGGTGCAGACACAGGAGTGGGACACAGCACCTGTGGAGAACACAGCTAGAGCCTCTGTTCCTGCCTCCTCCGGGGTCCCAGGAGGAAACTCCCCCCTTTTTGCCCAGCGAGAGAGAAAATGAAACATCTCGTCCCAAAGGCTCGTGAAGGTGGAACCTCTGTCTCCCTTCAGCCACAAAGCCATGCACATCATTCTGTTTATATTTTTCCAATGATTTTTGGTTGTCATACACACTGGACATTTCTGTTACACTAGCTTTCTCCATTTTCCTGTTCTGTTCTTGCACAAAGACCAGCCTTGTCATACAAGTCCAAATGTTCTTATGCTTTCTGTGTTTGGAGGAAACTGTTGTAAATGACTTTGCAATCCAGAGAGCATCAGAGATCTCATTTTTCCTGTGCATCTGCAGGTGACACAGCAGCCAAAGAGAATATCCAAGACAAGCTTAAATGCATGCGTGTCTTAAAATCATATGAAAAATTGAAGTAAGTACAGCACAAATTCCCACCCCCCTCATCTCTTGATGCCACAAACTATTCTGTCCTACCCACAACCCACAACATTCCCACATGAATACGGTGTGTATTGGTCGAATGTCAGAGTACAGCTTCATCTATGGTGTAGAGCAACAAAACCAACCTATCAAGGACAAAAGAACTGTAAATACTATGTGGGACAGTTGGGACCCAGCCGAGGTGATGTTCTGTATCATGCCAAGTCCTGCTTCAATCAGCCTCAGTGAAAGATGTGGCTCAGCTGTTCAGTGGATTCCAGCTGGTTGCCCTCTCTTCCCTGGGAGTTAATGCTACATTCCCACTGGCATTTCATGACAGAGCTCTCCACCTTAGAACAACAGTCCTCCCAACACAGCTGGAGTACAAGAATGGTGAGAGAGAAATAATGAGATTTTTTTCAGACTAGAAAATGTGAAGGAATTTGATTATAATTTATGTTCTCATGTCTCATGGGACCTTTTGAAAATTATTTCAATTTAAGGTGTAATTAATATTTCCTAACTATCTGTCTTGAGGGACAATACATCTCATTCATGATACAATGAATTGTCCTTTGAGAAACACTAACTTAAAGTAGATGCTAAGCTAAAATTTAGTGAAACTATTCTTGAAGTGATCTGCCCATGGCCACAGTTTATCTGAGCAGGGAATAGAAGTCTGACTTTTTTTGGATTTCCATCTGTACCATTCTAAGCATTAGATTCCCTGCCTCAAAAATAAGTGCATACTCCTCTGCCATTTACTCTCCCACAAATGGATTTTTAAATTTTTTTTAAAGTTATGGGATGTTTACTTTCCTCAACCTCATGTTCATTATGTGTTCATGCTGCTTGATTTCAAAATATCAACTTTCTAGATTTCATTAACCTTTTAAATGTTCTATATATCTCAGAAAATGTTCACATATGTATTTGTGGGTGTTTTATTGGCCTTCTTAGCCCATCATTAATGTTCCTGACAGTGACAGCAGTTTGGAAGCTTCATCCCAGCATACACTACCAATGAGCATCTTCTCTGAGTGTGCTCATTTGTTGCAGACTTATTGAAGACTTCTTTGGAGCCCTTGTTGTTGGACTTTCTGACAATGAGCAGCTTTCACTGAAAACATGGACAAATGCTCAAAGCATATGCATAACTTTCATTGATTTTATAACTTGTAGTTAATTTCATTAATTATATTAATTTCATATGTAATTTTCAAGCTAGGGAATCAGCACACATGTTTTTAAGTAATTTCATTGTAACTTTTGGTTTAAGTTTTCTGATGGGTACAGGCCCTGAATAGCCAGGTGCACAAATAGGCGAATTTCCCTTGAGGTTTAGATAAGCATATCAGGACTGACACAAGCAGGAGGGAAAGAACAATTTGGACTGGACCTGCAGCAGGTGAGGCAGATCAGGATTTGAATATGTGCAGGAAGGTCTGGAGATGGAGAGAAACTGTGGTAACCTCATTATTCAGATCCTTCAGTTCTGTGAGTCTGTTAATTAATTATTAAATTTTATTTTTTACTAACAAGGAAAATCAAAATATTTTAACATATGGTGCCAGATGTTATAATAAAAAGGAACTGAACTGAAGCTTCTGCTATTTCTCCAATTATGTTATTCTGTTCTTCTGAACATTTAATTAATTCAGATAATAAATATTTTTATTTTTATTTTTTTAAGCATCCTTTGAAGAGACTCACCATCCAAGATAAAACTGTCAATCTTCTCTGGAGGAGGAGGAAAATGTTCTGATCTGGATTTATGAACTGCGTGGTTCCACAGCTGGAAATTATGACATGTAGAACAGAAGTGACTTCTTATCACTTAGTTTCTTGGAGTAAGTCCAAAAGATTTATTTGCTCAAAGCTAAAACTCCTTTCTCATTCCAGTTTTTTTACAACAGATTTGGCAACATCAGGTTTTGATTTGAACAGGTGCAAACCAAGAAAATTTTCCCCAAATAGAGTTTTTGGTATATCTCTTAGTGAATAACAAGCAATGTGCATGTTAAAGGCATAGACTTTATTCTGCAATTAATTTTGTTCTGTTTGCAGGAATTTTTTGTGGCCACTCAGGATTAGTGCCTGTTGTAGCTCAGGCCACTGACAGGTACAGTGGGTTGATCTTTGGTCCATCTGCTCCTGAGAAGTTCCCACCTAAGAAGAGGCATCAGGAATAGAAAGGTAAAGTTGAAGCCAGACTGTGGAACAAAGGGCTAACATCAGCATCCAGCCTGTTTCTAGGGAGTTCAGCATGGGCATGATATTGTCCTTTGGCTCCCAGGTAACCAAGCTAAGTGGCATTTGAAGGTCTTTTTGTTCCAGCGAAATTCTCTCTGGTGTAAAGAAAATCCCTCTGTTTTGGGGGCAGAGTCACATCAGATGGAGGCTGAGATTCTGGTTATGACAAACTTTCTTGTGGTGGTGACGACTTTATCTGTTGCCCGGCTAAACACATTGCCAAGCTCCTCTTGAGACACAAAGAAGATTCTAAAGGACATAAACGTGCTATCCCATCAGCAGCATTCTATTATTTCACATTTGGATGTGCCTTCTCTGGAAATTCCTCAAGTTTCAAGCCTGTTGCTATAACGACTCTGCAACCTTGCAAGTGAAACTGATAACTTCTAATCAGTGTTTCTTAAAGTCCACCCCACTTTACATAATTCCTCCATCTTCTTGCTGTGATTTTTTGGGAAGAAACTATAAATAACATATTCAGAGGTTAAAATGGTATCCTGCTCCCTTCCACTTATTTTGCACAAATGAAAGTCTCAACCTCAGCAAGGATCAAACCAGTGGGTGACATTTACCAGGCAGGAGCTGCTGGGAATCCAGAACAATATGCTGCTTGACTTGCACACACACACTTGAACTATTTTATTTCCAGGATGGCCATGAACAGAAACCAGTGTTCAATATTGTTATTTCACAGAGCATTTGCACAAGTGAATTTGACAATTCCATCTCACAGCTTTTTCCTGTATTGTTTGGATAATTACATTGTCAAAAATTACTTATCATACATTTAGCACTTAATACCCATTTATTATGAGTTCATGTAACTGCTATTTAAAGAATAATACATGCTAACTCCTTTCTACGCCATTTGATGCCACTTTGATTCTGTAATTGCTGGTTTCCTAGGATATTATGCCACAAAACCTGAAGAAATAATTGGTTGTTTCATTCCAGACAATACGTTTTGGAGTTGCATAGAGTTTTAACTGGCAGATTTGTAACAGTGCAAGGGAGACATAAAGGCAGTGGATGTTAACCAGGGAATGGGATTGCACAAGGCACCTTGCGTAGCTACTGCTATTGTGCAGCTACTCTTAACATTGTTCAAAGGAAAAGGATTCCTTATGCAAATGCTTTAAGTTTTATGCCTTTGGGGGATGCTATCTGCAAGAGTATGTCAGTATTGCATGTCAGCACGGGGTGGAACAAGTACCAAATGAGATGTGAAAAATAGGTGACTAAAAACCACAGCTCTCTCGATGCTCAGCTATAATTATTTCTTGTTTGCAGAGTACACGCCGAAATCTGCAGAAATAACTGCTGGGTTTGTGGGGGATTATTTTTGTAAGTACATGAAAGCAAAATGAAGGAGTATCTTGCAAGTATATTTAAAAAGGACTATTTTAGCTGAACTTTTGTCACTTGTTAACTCTGTTATCAAGTTGTGGTAAAATACTAATATATGTTCTTTTTCAGCATCTTTATAGGCTACATTTATTTTACAGAAAATCCTGTTATTTGAATAGAAAATGTTGTTACTTTTATCTGTTTTTGTTTATAAGCTTATAATTACAGTTATTGTCACTTTTCATGATAAGATCACACAACTGTTGCATATGGTTTTCACAGACTTTAACTATCTGGGCTGAAATTTGTCCCAGCTTTCAGATTTATAAAGCAGGTATGAAACTAGATAAAAAGTTATGATTCTGGCTATTTTTCCTTTGAAAAGAAAGTGTCAAGGACTGTCACTCTTTGAATAGTTTTATGTGTTTCGCTCTTTTAAGAAAGCATCAAAACTAGTTTTTATGTATTCTCAGATTGCTGCCTGACTTACCCAGTGTTATAGAAGAACTCTCTGGTGGGGTTCTGGGTTGAAGCCAACCTGTAGAGAGTCTTTCTCAAGGGCCTTTGCTATTCTGTTTTTATTTAAATGCAGCAAGAAAAACAACTGTGTTTATCCAATACCTGGACACCAGAGTATCACACAGTTTTGTGCTATTACAGCTGTGGCTTATATGGAAACTTGACTTAGTGGGCCTAGTGAACAGCATGGAGAAATCTAATATTTTTCCACTTAAAATCATTCTTCACAAGTATTTGAAGATGGTTTAGAAGGAAGTCTAGGTTCAGTTTATGTCTTAAAAAACTTCCCAACAGCTCAGCCTCCCTGTGTTGTGCTGATTGGGCTCACATAGTGCAACTTCCCTAAGGACAGCATACAAAATGCAAACAGCTTTGATGAGCTGTTCAGCTGCAGGTTTCTTCTTGGGCAGCAGTCAGTGCAGTCCAGACTGCAATTTGTTCTGTCTTGAAGCAGGCAGTGAAAACAGACTGCTGAGATGTAATCTTGAGGGATCTATCTTCTAACTGTAACTACAGAGAGAGCCTCAGCTCACTAATTCAGGTAGAAAAGTCCATGTTGTGCACCTCTCAAGGTGGTTGTGATGAATTTCCCACACCAGTGAT
>JAWWTY010000027.1:15251765-15300113 GCA_035222235.1 Margarornis squamiger | reverse complement strand
AGCTCACTAATTCAGGTAGAAAAGTCCATGTTGTGCACCTCTCAAGGTGGTTGTGATGAATTTCCCACACCAGTGATAATCAGGGCATCATTAAGATTTAGAATAGAAATGAGTCAAGCCCTTAATAATGGCTGATGTGAAAAGAAGGGAAGGGTGTGCTAGATCTATAGCACAGACATCTTTTCCTGTGGTAGACATAGCAAAATATTCATTGTTTTAAAGACAAACTGCACTCTCAAAGTAGGTAAATGTAGTTCTAGATGCATTTAACTGCTACCCTTTTTCTAATCGGTGTGTCCAGAGGTCTGCAGCAGGAGATGGTGTACACATCACTCAATGTATTAACTTATTAATGAAGCCTCAGGGTGGCCTGAGCAAAGACTGACTCATCATCAAATCCATTCTTTGATGACAGCTAGACAAATCAACACAAGTCATGTAGATTATAATTCAAGTTTTAGAACAGACTATTGAGCTTTACGGTCATCTAATTAAACACGGCAGGGCTACCATCATCTTAATTAAAGAAACTTTCTCATTGTATTCAACAAAAAGTAAATGACACAAGCAAATAAAGCAGAGGCTCTGTAACATGAGTTGCAGTGCTATCATGACCTGCCAACAAAGTTTGTTGCTTTTATAGCCTACAACACATGTATCTCAGCAAGGATCTGTGAGAGACCAAGCCTAAAAAAAATGAAATCAAATCCAACCTTCACCCACAAACTCCAGCCCAACATTTTGCTTCCTTTCTGTGCCTCTTCTCTGGTTTCAGAGTACGGAAAGCATGGCTAAACCCCCCACCCTGAGGAATGTGTTAAAGTGCAGTATTAAGGCACGCAGCCACGCATACGGTGTACAGCAATTACCAAGGGCTGTTCACAATTAATATCAAGCTCTTATCTCAGCTGTTTGGTGCTAGAAAGGATGTAAGTGTGGCTGTCCATCCCAATAAGGTGCCAGGAAGGTGATCCAGCTGCAGCTGGGCCAGCATTGCCAGTGGGCTTTAAAAGGCAGCAGTGTCAGGCTGTAGTGGGTCTGTAGCTCTTTCAGCTGCTGTGATAACTTGATGCACTTAAAAACCATGATCTGCAGTCAGAAACTTGCAGTAAAAAAGGTAAATGTTCTGCATGGGGCACAGAATGTGGGACAGGATTTTTGGAAGTGGTAAATTCAAGCCCAGGGGTAGATGGATCCCAGCAAGAGAAAACATTCATTTAAAATTAACACACAAGGATACTAGCATGTAAGACATCTAAAAGCATTAAAAATGCTAGCTACCTCTCAGGATTTAGGTTAGATACTTCAGACCCATTTTCAAGTGACTGGGTTGTGGGTTATTTTAATATCACTACTAAACTAATACTAATGCAAACCAAGTTGAAAGCTGTGTCTGCACTTCAAGTGTGTAAAATGCACCTGCATAGTGTGCATGTGATCTGAAATATAAAAGCTCATGCTTGACCCAGCATCTGATGGTAATGGTCTGGAAGGCAGCCTGCTATATATAACCCAGCCAAAATATAGCTGAATTCACCCTCTTACAGCCTGCATTCAGTAGTTTGCCTTTATAAAATGCTGGTGGTAAAGTTGTCTTTATCAGTTGTTTGAGGCTTCAGACTGCAGGTGTGACTTGGATCATTAGCAGATGTGGTTTGTATAAGCAGCATTTCCATTTTTCTGAAAGATGTGGCAGATTGCTGATGGTTTTCAAGTTCACTTGTGTTTACCCTCTTTGACG
This sequence comes from Margarornis squamiger, assembly GCA_035222235.1. NCBI lineage: Eukaryota > Metazoa > Chordata > Aves > Passeriformes > Furnariidae > Margarornis > Margarornis squamiger. Next base: position 15,298,372 of record JAWWTY010000027.1, on the reverse strand, counting down.
TACGTGCACAAGGAAGCTGCTTCTAGAAAACAAATAAGAATTAAAGGAGTTATATACATACAGTCTGCAGCAAAGCTGGGTCATTGCTTACTGCAAAAATCTCAGCTAAGCCTGCAGGATTCTTCAGGTTCAGCCTAATAAAATGTCTGAAACATTCCCCTTTCAAGAACTGCTGCCTTAAATGCAAGAAGGTACCCTGTGGATTAAAAAACAAGTTCCTGGCTAATTCCTTAAACCAAGTACATTAATTATAAATGTGAGACAGAATGAGAGAATGAGCCTGCTGGACCAGAAGGCAAAGTGCAATATGAAATGTTAGTCTACAGAGGCAGTATTTAGTTTTGTTTAATACAGTAATAATTATCAACTTGTGCTAGTTTCTTGGTTGTTTGGGGCGGGAGGAGTGTCTATACTCCCTCCTTTCAGAGTCTGATTTTTCATCAGCTTCTGCTCCTGTTTGAGTGAAATTAGAACTGAATCAGAAACATCTGGAGTTTTATGTCCCTACATCTGGGATTATTTCTGTCACATTTGGGGTCTCAGAACAGGCAGCCCTGGCTGTCCAGCCTCTTGTACTAATGCACGTGGATCTCCAGGTGCTTGTGCACAGCTGCTCAGGAGGTGCCAGGCTGGGCTGTTTCCAATCACTTCTGCAACTGTAAACTCAGGCACTTGGGAATCTTCATCTAACCGTGGACATGCAGCTCTTGAGCTGCAGCTTTTCCATGACTTGTCCAAGGCAGGCCATGCTGCTCTTCCCACCTGCCCAAGAGCCACGTCAGAAACAAGAGTTGAGAAAAAACACATTCCTTCAGGTTCCACTGACGTGAATTTTGAGGTCCAAGCATTTCCAAAACAGCTCTGCCTGTTTGGGGAAGCATTTCAGAACCATGCCCAGAATCTTAGCTCTGCTATGTAATAGGGGTAACGACCCACAGCAGTTCTGCTTTGTGTGAGTTGCAAATGACTGTGGGAGTGCACCAGGCTGCCACCCACCAACATTATGGGAGAAGGCTCCAGCACTCATAGTCCTTTGCCTCTATTCCCCAACTGCTGCCAGCAGATACCATGGTTGCAGAACAACTAAACAGGCACAGAGCACTTTAAAGCCCTGTTAAAGCCCATATTTAAAAGGATCTTGCTATGGGAATTCAGCACTTTCATAGTATTGTAATGTCACTCTACTTCTCCTGAGTATGTATTATTAATGACATGTAATCATTAACTGTATAAATAACAGTTTTCTTAATAGTAGAGGAAAGGGAGGTATTCAAAATGTGTTTGGTTTGGCCAGGTGACATTCCCACCCCATTTCTTTCTGTTTCAAGACAGCCAGTAATAGTGAATAGTCTCATAGGACTTTATTCCCATCACCAGAATGATGTTGATGAATGTGTCAGATACAGAGGACTCCACTGGTGTGATCATTCCATTTGTGATGTTGCCATAAATCTTTTCATGTACCTGCTGCATTTATATTGACTTTGTGCATCTTGATGTCCTATTATCTTCTTTTTTTTTTTTTTTCCTGAAGGATAAAGACCAAAAGATGTTGGAGAGGATTGTGAACTTTTGCAACTGTATTTTGTTTTCAAAGTTCTCCACAGGGCACCGGCTGTCTTTCAAACAAACTGTATGGCAGATGTTCTGTCTGGATTTCAGCACATCTCCCTTTTTCCATTCTAAAGCAGGTCAGTTCAGAGTTTTCCTCTGTTTTTCTACAGAGGTTTTTGTAACTAAACCATTAGTTTACAATTGAAAGCTTCTGTCCACCTTGTATGAATTTTCACTCCATGACCACCCACTGGTAGCTGTTGTGGTGTTGTTGTTGAACACCAGTTATGAACAAAAGCTCAGGAATGCAGTTACTCATGAAGAGTGAACACTGATTGTTTCTCTAACAGGAAAAAAAAGGAAATTTATTTTTGATAAAAAATAAATCTGAAAAGTATCAATTGATGATCAAAGAACACAAACAGAGACATTGGGAACTGGGTCTATAAAAGTGAATTATTTAAGCAGTAAAAATCAACAGATTATCAACAGTCCCATTTTTAGAGCTAGTGGGAATGTCAAAATATATTTTTCAGGTGTGGACTTGAAAGGAAAGGTAGAAAGGACAAAAAAGAGGGACACCTTTTCTTCATTGCTATCTGTCATACAAAGCACATTTGTTACTTAATAAATCTCTTATTTGACCTTTTTAATCAAGGATGGAGCTGCCACTGGCATTCAATACCTGGGAAGGCACTGCTTTAAGTCTGGGGAAAGTATTTCACTCAATATGTTGCAACTGGGACCCTTATTTTTTGTCAATCTTCGAGTGTTCTTCCTATTCCCTCCAAGGAGATAATCCCAGGATGGTAAGTACGAGAAAAATGCCACTTTTGAGCCCATTTGCTTCAGTTTGTCCTCATGGCAAAGCCTCTGTCTGTTTTACAAGGAGGGGGCTGATGCCACCAGTTGCCTCACGAATGCCAAGTGTAATTTGTTGACCTTGTGTCTGATCAGACTGCACTGTCTTTTCCAGCCTGGGAAAAGATCTCTCCCTTAATACCCACATCGCAGAGGAAACTGGGGGATGGAAATATGTTTCAACAGAAACAGATGCTTGAGTTTTGATACCTAGCAAATGTGAGCGTGTTTTCCACATTTTACCACCTCATTGTACACCCTATTGAATGCCCATTGTAACAAGTGATTAGGTAACGCATTGAACTGATATTTGTACCTTAATTGCAGGTTGTTTCCTGGTTTTCTCTTTAAAAAAAAATAAAAGCTTGCTCTTTTCAGCCTTCTCTTCCTAGGGCAAAAGAGCTAATTAGTAAACCCCAACCTCTTAGCGTTGTGCTCAGTGCTGTTAATTATGAGAAATAAGAAAGGCCCCAACACTTCCAGGGTAGAACCCGTGGGGAAAAAGGAAAGTTCTAGAAGTCACAGAGCTGTTGGGCAGCCATTATTTAAAGAAGCAAACTGCATGGCTCTGGGGTCTGCAGCTGAAAGGACCAGCAGGGCTCTGCTGCCTTTGAGCACAATAAACCAGGAGGCAAATATTAACCTGGAACACGCTAAGAACTGAGGAAAGAGCCCTTGTTTTCTCTGCTCATTCAACTATTGATTTAATTCTTGACTTTGAATGCAGAGTCTAAAACAAGCCTACAGCAGAGTCTGCCCTCATTTTTCTTGGTTTAATGGTAAAGAGTATATTTTGGCTGGGGGAATGTATCTGCCTGGGTGAATCTTTCTTCTGAAAAGGAAAACATGAAGCTGGTGTTGAGCAAAACAAAAGGAAAAGCAAGCCACAGATTGTCTCAGTGACTGGGGGCTGCTCTATCTCCCCCCTCGGGTGCCGAGTGTGTTGGGATGGGTGGGAGTGAGGAGGGAAGGTCCTTGAGCATGGCTTTCCCTGGGTTCCCACTGCTGCTGATGGCCACTAAAGGGGCACTGCCGATTTTCATTTGCCCTTCTAGACAGAAAAAAACCCTACAGTGCCAAATAACAACAGACTGTTCACTTCCAGTGCGTGACAGCCTTGTTTTGGGCAACCTGGTCCATGTATAGTGGAGGCCTTTGGGACAGTAATGTGGTTGTATTCCCACCTTATTTTGGGGTGATCAGTCATAGTCTGGACTCGATGATCTTAGAGGACTTTTTCAACCTAAATGATTCTGTGAATGCTACTTGCCATTGCCATTGCTGTGTAAAGTTGGTAGTGTGCAACTTGAAGCCAAAAATGTATGAGCCTTAGAGATGAACTGGTAATTCTTCAAACTCTTAGGGAGAAAAACACAGTGCCATCTGATTCTGTAACCATGGAAAGTATATTAGTATTTAAAGGCTCTAAAGCCTGTCTGTGAAACTCAAGAGCAATGCACAAAACTACCATCCAGCCTTAATCCCCACTACAGCTGTTTCTGGAGAATGACAGTCAGGAGACATTATTATGTTTGTAAGAGATTTTAAGTGCTGTGTAGCAGGTTCATGTACCTCTTGGTGCAAAGGTATCTCAGCTGAGTATCCAAACTGGCATTTTCACACCACAGACTTAATTTGTCAGGTTGAAAAATAACTCAGCTTGTCTTCTCCCAAGACCTGCCAAGTTTCTAATACTGAGTTTTATTAGACTGTGAAATAAATTTTTATGAGAAGTGAAGGTACTGGATTAAAAGCAGAAACTTTAATTTTCTGTCAGTATAAATTCACTTCTCAGCTTCTCCTGCTATGGTGTGTGCAGGTGTGGCAAAGCTCTCTCCTTGATGCCTTTCTTAGACATCCTCTGATCTCTCAGCATCACTTTTTGCTCATGATGACTCATCTAGGAGGTATTTTTGTTCCCTGGCATTTGCATTTTCTGTCACTGGTTCCTTTATGTGTTCTGATCTTTTCTGCTCAGCAAACATGTCCAATCCTATTCACTCCACAATGAGTAAAGACACAGTTTATGAAATATCTGCCCAGTAGCTGCCATTAGAAGGCATGTCATAAGCCAGGGATTCAACCCTGCTTAAACACAAAATAAAACAGCCATCTAAAAGAACTCAGTCTCACCGTGCAGGCTTGAAAAGCTCATTTGAAGCAGAGAGTCAGTCTTGTACTGCAGTTTCTATGAATGTTTATCATAGAATAATTAAGGTTGGAGAAGACCTCTAAGATCTCCAAGTCCAACCTTTGAACTTTAGATAAAGCTATGGGGGGTAGGGGTTTCACCTTGTGTTCCAGTCCCTTTCCATTTGGGTAACTCCAGTATATAGCAACACTAAATTTGGGTGCACCTACATTGCCTCCCATATTGAAGCAAGAAAGCTTTCTCACAACAAATATTCCTATCACTGGCAAATTGGCAGCCTGAATCAAAGGTGCCTCTTTGGTGTGCACCAGCACATCCTGCTAGCAAGGTAGATTTGGCTCAGCTTGAGGAAATTCCCACGTGCTCACAGGTACTCCCCGCTCTGCCTTTTGCAGGTGAATGGCAGGGAACTCGAAATCAATTGGCATTCCTAAATTATCTGTGCACACAGGAAGAAGAGAGGTTTTCCAAAGCAGAAGTGTCCACTTGAGCAGGGACCACATGTCAGTTTTCTCTAGATGGGTGGATTACAGCCCCTGTTTATAATTGCAACATTTTTGTTCTTCGTACCTTTCCAGAGGTTTATGGTGCAGCTGAACGAAAATTGTTTCAATACCGTTCTGGAGCTGCTCTGGGTTTACACTGGTGTTACAAAGGGATGAGTCTGGCCTATGTCAGTGACAGAAGAAAATACCTGATTTTGGCCATTTCTAACTCCAAAACAACCCTTGAAATCAGATTTTAAGTCCAACAATGGAATATGGATTCAATCAATTAGTATAAACAGAGTGATTTTGATGTTGGCATTGGCTTCTTCTCTGAAAACAGAGTTTGGCAATGAACAGGTTTTTCTGTTATGTGAACCATCTGAAGCTCCTGGATTTTCAAGGTTTGCTTTGATGTTCTTAAAGATGATTTATCAAGAGATTGTTTTTTTGTTGGTTTTTGCCCCTGTCTTTCTCCTCTTTTCTCCTCTGTCCTTGGATATTTTATTTCCAGTCCTTGATGGATCTTGGAAATATAGAGGAGATACTGCAGAAATGCAAATAATTGGAGAAGTGTCAAGGTTGGTAAAATACAGTTAAGAGAAGCCAGATATTTTCTGTGTCTCTGGGAATATTATTTGCATTTTGTTCTTTGCAAGGAAGGCAATCTTTTTTGTGTGACACTCCTATATAAACTTAGCACAGGAGAATCAACTTCTCAATTTCTTAGCTATTTTCCAACTAATTTAATTTCTGTTATTCAGTTAGTCCACTGAGATTCCTTTCTAAACAATATTGATGTCTGAAAAAGCATTCATTTCATTACTTGTTATAATGGAATTACACACTGCCTTTTGTGCATTTAAAGTCAAGCTGTAAATTAAGCAGAAATAACACTTGGCATCTTCAGAGGTGACTCAATTCTGCTAAAGCTTTTGGATCTTTAAAATGCATTCCTGTATCCATTGGCCCTAACACTTCACTGTAATTTAGGAAAAAAATATTATCATAAATCTCTGGTACAGGCTTGTACTTCTGCAAAATTACTCTCATTATTTTCAAGAAGCAATTCCATACTCTGGCTATAGGGTTCATCTTCATTTGATTCTCTCTAAATGGCTTTTATATCTGCACTGCAGATACCACAGAAGTGACCATTAGTTTGAAGAGAGAGTGTAGATTAGTTAGTCCCCTTAATCTTTCAAACCTTTTTCAGAGAAGTTTTTTTTCACCTTTGATCTTCTGCTTACAGTTTCAGCCATAAATATTTCTGTCTATGATCCCTTAATGTTTCAGCAAGCTTTGGAGCAAGCCTCTTGTTTCTGAGAAGAGATGAGCATTGCCTTTCACAAGCACTGTTCAGCAATCTTTCCTTACCAATCTGCTGTGGTAAAAATCACTCTCTCCTTGTCCTATAAGACAGTGAATATCATCACTTTGCTAGAAGGAATCCCTTAAAATAGATCAATATATTAATGTAGGAAATATTTACAAGAGCATGTAGTGACAGGACAAAGGGGAATGAGTTCAAATTGAAAGAGAGGAGGTTTAGATTAGATATTAGGAATAAAATTCTTCCCTGGGAGGGTGCTGAGGCCCTGGCACAGGCTGCCAAGAGAAGCTGTGGCTGCCCCATCCCTGGAAGTGTCCAAGGCCAGCTTAGACGGGGCTTGGAGCAACCTGGGATTGTGGAAGGTGTCCCTGCCCATGGAGTTGGAACTTCAAGGTGATCTTCAAGGTCCCTTCCAACCCAAACCATTCTATGACTTATAAGCCCTCATACTTAAGAAATGTTTTACCCTAATGACCAGGCAAGGCACTACATCGTGACACAACAAGGCCATCACTACTGCAACATATAGACTTATTATGGACAGGAGTCATGCATCCACTGCTCCTTCCTGATGTGTGTCAGGAGCTCATTTATCAGTATTTCTTGTGCAATTGATTTTTAGAACTCATAGCAGATGCAGAGAATTTAGATTATGATCTGCAACAGATTTAATTCATGCATGAAACATACTTCTTTTTTTCAGATGTGTCCCTTGCTCATTAATTTGTTGATTGGAGAGAGTTTTCAACACGTAACCAGAGAATGGCTCTTTTTCTCCCATTTAAGATATTTAGCAGGTTTTGGCTGTGATTAAAATACTCCATTGGAAGTGTGTTGTTATGAACAGAAAGAGACACATTTAATGCATATTTAAAGTATGCAATTAAATGAAAAGAAGTGGCATATCCCAGTGCATTTACTCATTGACCTGGGTGATAAAAGACTATTTAAAGTGCTCATGCCAGTAAAAATGATGCAAATGCAATGTTTTTCTCTCAGACTCTGCACACAAGGAAAGCACATCAACACTCTTCTTTATATCAATCCCTCCCAGCATATTGATAGCTCTTCTGAGATGACTAAATTGAGGACCCTTCAAACTGTTGAGACAATCCTGGTTCTGAGAGCAGGACTGTGTAAAGGTTGAGTCTGTTGTGATGCCAGGGAGGAACAGCAGTAAATGGAGAGAAATCAGTGCAATCCCACCAGGGTTTTGGCAGCAATTGCCAACAAATTTTTGTGTCAATAGCATTGAAAGTAATTATTTCATGCTCTGTCCTGGACTGCAATCTGGATGAGTTGACCTTATCTACAGTTACAGCAGTGAGCTTTCTGTAACTTCCCATACAAATAATGTAACAGAATATTATTTACTGAAACCTAAATAAAATGAAACATTTAATTTCCATAATAAATGAGGATACAAGATATCAGCAATCCCAGAATATTTCAAATCACATTGTCCAAGGAAAATAAACTTCTTAATTTTCAGCAAGGACACAGATTGTTGGATGTAACTAATTGCAGTTTATTATTTTTTTTAATACTTTTGCATATTTTTTTTTTAATAATGAGGACTGTATTGAACTGCCTTTATTTATCGTTAAAAGAAAAAGATAAGAACTTTCACTCCTTATGCCTTTGTACAGATTTCAACCTTAGCAGTGAAGGCATTATGTTTCTTATAAAATAACCCCACTATTTTTCGAAAATAACAATTACATTATCTTCAGAATTGAATCCACTAGTCCATTTCCTTTTATTTCCTCTATTTAAGACTGCTGTTTTATTTTCAAATATTTTTGGGATGTTAATCTCTTACAAAAAGTTTAGGTGACATACTTAAGTGAAAAACACTCCCTGCCACACTGAAAAAGCTAAAAAGAAAAAAAAAAGAGTATATGAAAAGAAGATTTAAGCTCTCCAGCTATTGAGAGCAGCAGAGCCTTGACAAACAGAGCAAACAGGATTTCTCAGTTTGGCAAGGGTTTGAAAGATTATCGTGTAGCCAATGAGGGAGCCCCTTTTACACCCTGAAGTGACAAAAAATAAGTAGCTTATACACCTTTGCATTTGAAAGAAGAGGAAAAAAGTCCCTTTAGAGCCACCCCACAGCTATAGGTTTTGCCACTTTAATCTGATAATTATCCATTGTTTTTTCTCTGCTTTTTTGATTAGACCCAGAGCTCTGAGAGCAATTCAAGCAAGATAATTTGCAAAAACTGCAATGGATGGTCTTTAAAATATTAATAGAAATAAGGGAGAATTTTCTTCCAGTATTTTGCAGTATCATAAAGAACTCAACATTTTCAGCCATGCACAGAGCACTGTGGTGTGAATCCTGATTTATAAGGGAGTTATTGTGCAGTTCCTCAGATTTTTCATTTGAAACATCCTCAGTAATAGTGTTCTCCCGTAACAGATAAAAGTCTGACTGTGACTCACTATTGACCTGTACTCCCCCAGCTGAACAAGGCAATGGGGAGCTCCAGGAGTCCTCAGGGAGAGCTGGAAGTGGAGAGATGTGGAAGCTTTGCAACAGTCACCCATGGTCCCCTCCTTAGAGCACACAACAGTTTTACTGGGAGACTTGCCCAGCTTTTCTCATCCAGAAATCGATACCTAATAGAGAGGTCACAGTGACAAATCTTAGTGAAAGAGAAGGTATTGAGTGAAATCATCTAGATCTTGGTAGGGGTATGTGACTCAGGAATGGTACTGAAAGACTTCCCGCAAATTGGGAGAGAAAAAAAAATGGAATAGGAATTTGTCTTTTGGTAACTGTGCCATTGCGAGATTATTTAAATGTAATGTAAGAATGTTAATTAATAATATAAATAAGCATTGATTAATATTTGAAAACCTGTACTTGACATGCAATTAACACAAATTGCATGAGCAATTATATGGGGAGTCAAATTATTTAGCAATTTTAAAGCTATTTATCCTCATGCTAGACTTCTCTCTGAATAATTAAGCCAAATTATGGTAGACTGTTTCATTTATATTCACTTAATATTTGCTTGCTAATATAGTAACAATTACAGGTACCTCCAGTCCTAAGTGAATCAAGGCTAATTCTAAGATGGCATTCCATATCTCTAGATTTTGGGAACCTCAGCACAGCCTGTGTGCAGCTCTGATGGAATCACATCAGCACCAAGCTCTGGAATGAGAATTCATTTACCTGTGAGTTAGTGGCTCTTTGGTTTTTTATGACATATATATTTTTACTGGGTTTTTTTGCCTGTTCTGTTATTCTTTCTTGCTCAGGCTTTGATCTTTGCTTAGGCTTTCAATCCAGGTTTGCACATCAGCTACTGTGTGTGCTGAGAGCTGAAGTCAGTAGGATGCTCATTTATCCAGGGTCTCACCTCCATCTCAAGGGCCATAAAGCAGAGTCAGAGCACGTGAAATCCCGTGTGAGCAGACGCCTCTGCCAACCCTTGCCTGCAGCATCTGTAAATCCACAGCCTTTCACTCTGCCTGTATACAGCCTGAACATACATGTATGTGTGGGATGGGACATCAGCCCATGTCAGAACCAGGACCTTCTGGGTCTGGAGACACTTTAACCAGCTCAGTGCCACAGACGACAGTTCAGAGATTTCTGAGCTGGACCTGCCTGAGGCTCAGTCTTGTACATTGAAGAGAGACTTCACTATTGCCAATTCCGAGCTCACAACTCTTAGAAAACTTTAAGTTCCTGTATCATTGTGCTTGGGCAAGAGCTATATTGGACCCAATCATCTGTCAGAGACAATTCTGCTGTCCCTGAGTGTTGGGGGACCTTGTGGCTTCAGTTCAGGATGGCTTTTATTTGTGGTTACCCCATCTGTGCTCAAGAATGCAGCTGAGCAGGTACTTAAGTACTTTCTAGATAAGGAGATTTGCCTTAGGGACCTTTAGGAATATTTGATCTTTATTATTAAAGGTAGCAAAGGGAAAAACAGCTAAAGCAGAGCTGGTTGATTACAGACTTTTTTCTTTGCACTCTCTGAAAGTCTTTTGTTACTCAGTGATTCGCACTGAACTTCTAACGCATGTAAAGCTTCAGGCAAACATAATTAAAGGAATTATCTCATATCACAAAAGGTTCAAGTTCCCACTGAAATTTCGAGTCAATTTAGCTGTATGCTTTTTTCAAAACATTTCTAACACGAATCACTGAAGGAACATCAATCCCTGTCTCCTTTTAAGAATAGGGGAGAAAAACTTGTCTTAGAGATGGGGAAAATATGCTTGGGGTCTTGCTTCAGGGTGAGGGTGTTTCAAGCTGTTTTGTGGATCTCATGCTCTGTTCTGTGGATTTGGGAAGGCTTTGGGTATTCTCAAAAGTTTCACTAAAGGGGATCAGGAAAAGCATAAATGGATTTTACATGGCTTGCTGTACCTGAGACATTTCTAAAGAGGACCATACCTTCATGGGAAAGTATCTGACATTTTACAGTGTTCAGGGTGGCTGGAGACCACCAGGGCTAGATCTTCTTTTCCAGCCTAGCCTTCCCATTACTCCAGAATTCTGTGTATATTTGTTTTCAGTGAAAGCTGCTTTAGCCATGTTTGTCTGGAGAATTTCTTTCAGGGGTACTATTAGCACAGCTTTCTCTGAGCTTTTAAATCACTCATAGCAGTTATCAGTTTTCTCATTAGAAATATGAAATAGTTTTGCTGTAGAGGAAAACTTTGTCATATTTTTATTATGATACAGATATGGAGTCTGTTTCAGTTTTTCTGAGGGTTGTTCTATAAAACTCCCATGTCCAGACACTGACCTCTAAGACATTTATTCATCAAATCTTTTCATTATAGATTGGCCTTAAGGTCACGTCATTCCTTGCCTCCTTCCTGAATACAGTGCACTAGTCATTACACAGGATGGTCGTGGGAATATTTTACTAAACAAATCTTCCTGCTTATTCCACAGCCTTCATCCTCCTTCCCTCAAATTACACAGTGAAATCCATGAGCCTGCACAGGTAACTGCAGACTGGTCATTCACCATCAGCTTCACCACTTTTTAATAATACTAACTCACATAAAACATTTCTGATTTGCAGCCTTTCATGTGTTTCTCCAGGCTGAGTTTCACTGCTGCAGTGTTACAGGTGGGAAGGCTGGCTCTCAGAGGAGCCAGGAAACAGCACCAGGGACAAAATCCAGTCTTTACTTTTCCAGCCCAGTGGCTTGGCTTAAGAAGGCCAGCCTGGTATAAAAGGGATGGGGCTGTATCAAACCCACACACAAAAAAGATCAAGGAAAGCTGATGAGGGGTTTAGATTTAGTAGAAATCTGTAATGAGGACCAATCTCTGACCACTTTTGCTTTAGTTCAAAAAAACATTTAAGTGAGCCCAGATCCAATTTTAGACATCCAAAAGCTTCTTTTCCAAGGAGCCCATGTCAATCTTTTGGCCATTTTGTGAATCATTGAATGTTATTTGTCTGCCCTTTTGTTTTGCAGTCCAAGCATTTTTGCTTATTTATTTTGTAGTCCAGATGCTATATTTGCAGCATCGCCAGACAAAAATGGCTAAATAAGTACTTGGACTCCAAAGCTAAGTGAAGGAAGTCCCAGCTATAATCCCAAATCCCAGCAGTGAAGAAACCATGAAATACTCTCAGCCAAAGCCTCTTTGCATACACACACATACTCTTTTCATACCTCCGTGTTAGACAGTGTCAAACCTGATTTCTCACTGCTCTGGAGGCCAGTGAGCAGAGCTCGGCTGTTCCCTGCATTGGCTCAACCTGTGCTGCTCACAGGAGTGGGGAGCCTTCTTGGGGAATCAAGGGCACCTTCACAGCAAAGTCAGGCGAGGCTGTAGTTCTGCAGCAAAGTGCAGGCTGGTGCCATCTGTAACCCCATCGCCATCTCTACTCTTGCACTATTTAAAAGCAAAACACTGTAAAATATTGAAAACATCCTTGTAGGTCTTGTTGACTGCGTCTGTTTCAGATACAAGCTGAAGCTGAGTAAAGACTTGGATGAACAGCACTAAAACGCAGCTATATTTAGGTCTCAGCATGTTAATGTTTCTATTTGTTGCACAGCCCTAAGGAATTCTTCAGATAGCTTTTCTGGCATTTCTGTTGCCAAGGAAACGCCCCGTCATGTGTGTGTGCGCGTGTACCCGGAGCCGCACAACCTCCATCCCCACCGGCACACACAGACATTCATGTTGTGTTCAGCAAGGCAAAGACACAGTGAAGAAATATCCTTCCAGGTAAACACAAAGAGAGGAGCTGGGCTATAGCATCTCTCCTGGGACTCACAACTGTCCCTCCACACCTGCCACACCTTCTCACGGTTGCTTTTTTTGACTGTGCTCTTTCCTCACAGAAATGGGACAACATCTACATCGCAGATCAGCTGAGTAAGAACTTTAGACCTATTGTGCTCGCTGTCCTGTGGCAGCACAATCACTGCTCCTGGTTCAATTGTCATCTGCTTGATACTATTCATGGAGAGAGGAGTTAAAAAAACACAAACTGGTCAGGAGTGAGATGAGCGAGTTATTTTTTTCCCCTCCCCACAGGGTTTGCTATATTAGAAAGTCACAATTCTGCAAAGTGACAGTCATGGGAAGTGACAACTATTTGGAAGATTGAAGCATCTGTCTTACTTGGTCTGTGCCCCCTCGCGCCAGGAGAGAGCTGACGTGACATGATCAGAGCAGAAGTTTGGACTGAATCTTTCACAGTCTGTTAGCGCAGGCAGAGATGCTGTTGGAGGGGTTTCTTTAGCAGGGAAACCACACGGCCAGCTTGAGGAGCAGGAAGGGGGCAGGTGAAGGAGGGAGAGGAAGACGAAAAAATTAGTATTTCCATTTTCAAAAGCTTTTCCTCGCAGTGGCTTCTGAGCAAATGTAGGTCAGCTGTAGGATCCCTTTTCCACAGGGCTAATAGGAAAAGGTTTCTCTGGTGCTGCCTTTCCCTGTCCTGGTTTAAGATCTGGGCAGTTTTTTCTAAAAAGACATCCAGCTGCTTTTGAACTGTGGGTGAGAGGATTACAGCAAGCTAGATTTGGGCAAACTGGCTGCTTACTACAGTTCTGTCAGCTCATTATTTCTTTCTGTATTTAGTCAATTTTTCATCCTTTCTTCACTGTAGCTCTCGGTGTTTCAGGCAATCGCAGATCATGCACACCCAAACTCCCATGGAAATATGTGAATTGTGGTGATTTTTGCTGACCTTTAAAATGTTACTTTTTAGGTTTGTCATGTTTCAGCATTTATCTGAAATGCTGTTGATAGCGAGTCTTGTGAGTTCTCTTTAATATCCCTTTCTTTTAGGGATATGTTGTCACCACACCTCTGAAGGAACAACTCTTGAACAGCTACTGAAATTTTGATCTCATGAGAACTTTTTAGAGAGCATAATAAACGTTTCCCCATAAAAAGCCAGTGATGGTGTACAAAAGGAGCACCCATGATGACATATCTTTTCTATGAACTGAAACAATTTGTGCTTCCAATGTTTGGCTTGAGGTCTCAGCTTGCAGTGCTTCTTTTCACATCCAATAGTCAATTTTGTCTCCCTGTGTATATTAAAAAAATATAAATATAAGTGAAATCTGAAAGATCTGGCAATGAGATTGTTGCCTTTTCACAAATTCTGCCCTCCAACTTTACATGCCAATTTTACTATCCACTTTTAGATAGTTGCTGCCTCTTTTGAAGTTAAATTTTCATGGCTGTGGCAAAGCTGGTAGTAAAGGAAGGTGGGAATGGGTTCAGAATGCCACATGCTGTAAGCCTTGGAATTTGCCTTCCTCCTCTGCAGTACATCTGTCTCCACTAGCCAGTTTGGGATTGTGAGGTGAGATCAGTGTTTCACTTCACAGTGGGTTCCAATACAAACACACATGGCTTTAAATTATCTTTGAGTTCCCTGAAACCTGGAGCACTTCAAGAAACAGTCGTATCGAAGCCCCCTAAAATAACTTTTATGGACACAGGAAAGCATAATAAAACACATTGCCTGCCTGATTTTAGCTTTCTGTTTTCATGCCAGTGCGTACATTTGTCAGGTTTGTCTTTAAAGACAGATACATTTTTACAATATAGGCACAAAGATCAATGCAAAATTATTGAGATAATTGGGAATTTGGAAAGGAATTAGTTTCTATTTTCATCAGCTGCAATGAAAGTGATTTAATTGCTGATGAAATCTTTGTTCTTCGTCTTTTTAAGGGAAAATAGTTGAACAGGTGTCTGCTGCTGAAGGCAATGATACTTTCTAAGAGGATAAGCATTTACTCATTTATATATTGTTTCTTCCATCAGTTACCTTAAACTGAAAAAATGAGTACTTCATAAAAGTGTTAAAAGGCAGAAAAAATTCATGTTTATTCATTTTAATGTCTGTTCCCATGGCTTTACAAAAGCAGCCTCCACACCTGAAGAAAAAGTGGAAAAAAAGGGTAACCTTGAAGTGCCAGAAAGTTTCACAATGTTAATTCAGAAACATCCAACAACCAATTCACAGGAGGGAATAAAGAAGGTGCTACATGAGAAAACAGGGAACATCCAGCATAGCACAAGGACTAAGTTGAATAATGTCACCCATTACAGACTCTTCATACTTCACAACAGGAGCAGCTGTATCTGGGATTTATCAATGTACAGTGCTCAGGTTACAAAGAAATAGGAGGCAGCTCTTAAACTGCTTTCCAACCCCTTCCTTCCAGCCATGACCATGTTGAAAGGTGAAACTTCACGGTACCACTGCAAAGAACATTGTAGGTTGTCTTTAGTAACAGCATAATAGGGGAACATCACAGAAATAAGTGGCAATAATTATACACTTCCTTTTTTGTCTTCAAAGGTCAGAGCTAAAGTCACAGAAAGAAAGTTTCTTGGTATCACAAGGAGAGAGAGAGAAGAATCACTTCTACACGTAGAGGAAAAACTCACTCTGTCTCTCTCCATACATGGCTAGATGTGTCTTTATGTAGCTACTATAAATTACACATACAATTTGCCTTGGAATGCAAAATCATCTAAATTCCAAGATCTGATTGTGATTTAGGACAGTGAAATACTGGAGAACTATATATAATCAGCAATCCTGGCTGGTAAGTGAAGGGTTTTTCCTTCAATGTACCTTTTATTATAGGTAATCTTAAAAATGAAATCATTTAGTCCCAGGACTATATGAAGTGCAAGTTGTAGATTCCAGACTAAAAGTGACTTTATTTCAGTATGAAATAGGCTACAGAAGCAGTGGGAAAATGGTTACTGTAACACAGACATAAAGCAGTATTTGACATCTGCATGTCTTTATGTGGGGCACAGCTAGGAAAAAAACACTATGAGATAGAGCAAAATTGATGGTGGTTTATCTGAAAAATTTAAAGTACAAACTCTATCTGCTCAAGACCTGCTTTTTGAGTGGTCTGTGGTGGAAGGACAAGGAGACTGATCCAGTTCTGACACTTCAGGTGTTCCCACTGCTGCTTTGCATGTCCACTGCAGTTACCTCTCATCATTCTCCTTCTAAGGAATTTCGAGTTTCTGTCATTGATCTGCATGCAGAAAGTAGGAACATTTCTGAAGCAGGTTGCACTGTGTTACAAGCAGAAGGCAGTTTAATATAGAAAAGATTCCAACATCATGTTAAATAAAAAATAGCATTAATTATATAAACAAAACAACAACAAAAGACTTTGAATATTTCCGTAGCTGTTCTATACAGTGACAGCAATACCTACATACATAAATACCTAACTTGACACTATACTTCATTCTTCTTTTTATGCTATTAATGTGACATGTAGCAATTTAACGTTTAGCACAGCTTTTAAAATTAAAATCCTGTTAAATAAACTTCTAAAGAAACTGGGATGATATGATATGAGTTTTCAAAATTTTCTGACACAAGAGATATCAAAAAGACATTTCAACATCTGCTTTCTATTGTGAGTTGCTCTTAAAACCTATGATTTCAACAACAAAAAAATTCTATTAAGGGATTTTTTGGATGATTTCAAATATACATTTTGAGAAGACATTATTTTTTTCAAGTTTCTGAAGTAATATTGTCATTAGATTTTTTTAATACCAGTAATATGTTTGAATTCTGCTATTCCTCAGGCTGAAATTTTGTGCAGAAGTCACAAGTGCCTTCTCTTAGTGATAGAAACTGTATGATAACTATAAGACAGAATCCCATTGCAGGAGTCAGGGGAGGTCCAAAGTTTTCATTTGCATTCAGGATTTTCAGTCAAGCTTTCATAAAATATTTGGCAGAACTATAGATTGCCTCTCCCCAAATCTCTAACAAATCAAACAATATGAGGTGTTTGAACTTGGGATTTTGGCCCTATCTTTTTAAAGATTAAAAGATTTCAGCAATACCTCTGCTAGTTCTTTGCACTAGTGACTGGTCTAATAGTCAAGCATTAAGATCTATGCAGGATAACCTTTATTCCCTGGAAACACACAGCATTGGCTTGACAGTTTATTATACTGTCACTGGGAGAATTTCAGGAGTATAAACTTCACTCATCTTCTAGACAAGCTCTTTGAAGATAATTATAATTATAAAAATTATAGTGTTCCATAAACCATCATTAATGTTATGTGTATAATATTGTAGCCATTTTTTTTTTTACATGTTACAAACACAAATCTAGAAGAAATATATTTGTTTACTAGCTTTTTGACATGAATTGACTCAAGGTCAGAGAGGCTTGGCAGCAAATGAGATTTAAAATGCTACCAGGAGCCACTCAAAGAAGATAAAATCAAGCATTTCTCAAGGTCAGCCCTAACAAACTCTGGGCGATCCTTGTGAAATTAAGCAAAGGAGAGGAAGAAAATTAAACTCCCCCTTGGAGGAACGTTTTTAGCCTTTGGGTCCAGAGGAGATTTTCTCTCTTTGGAATGCACTGATACTGAGTCTGTCATTTCATCAAACTGTGTCTGCCACTACTAATGTCATTTTCCTCCCATTCATTCCCAAGTTCATATATTTGTGGTGGGCTTTGATGAAGATGAAAGTGTGCAATGGTGTTCACATGGTGTTCAGTGGACATACTATTGTTGATTTAGACTTTTGATCATAATATTTTCTAAGTGGATCTAATGACACTAAAAATTTGTCTTTGCTCCTTTGTATCTCAAGTTTTCCACTGAGATGTTATGAAATTAGGACAATTCAGAGTTCTACTGAAAGATTATTTTACTTTCCAGTGTAAAGAAGGTTTCAGTTATCTTTCCACTTCGAGTGCTTGACATACATAAAATATAATGTGATCTTCCAGCTTAATGTTTTGTTGAGATGCTACATAGTCAGCTTTTACCTAAAGCAAGGGTCTGTAGTTTTCTAGTCACCAAATCTTATTTCAAGATCCCTTTTCTACTTTTCCTTACTTTCCTCTTCCATTATGAGTGGACATGGAGTGAAAGAGAAATGTCTATTGTACCCCACTTTCCAGCTCTGTTTTGATGGAAGCTGAGGTTCCGCATAACCACCATAAATCAGAATATTCCTCTGCATGGCACACTGACAGGACACAGTGGATTCTCAGTGAGTGGCAGGTAATTCAGGTAGAAAACAGCAATTTTGTCAAACTTGTCCACATCAGCCTTTTCAGTTTCCGCTGTGTTAAACCTCTCAGGAGGATAGATACTGCTGTGATCTGTCATGGAGCCAGAGACCAGCTCTGACGACCATACTCTGACACTGTCATCAACCAAGAGGTGACAGTGGTCAAGAAGACATCAAACTAGGGCAAAAAAACCTCTTCAATATATATTTTAGCATTCATCCCTTGCAGGGCAAATTGTGGATTTTGAATTTCTGAGACATCTCAGTGAAAGGTTCTTTTCATTTCCTTATGAGACTGAGAGTGTTGTGTGGTTTATGTACATAGACACATGTGAGAACAGAAGAAAATAGGGGTCTGGTCTTGTGTGACTGTGATTCCGCAGCCTTGTATGACTTAAAACTCTGAATTCAGATGAATCATGGAATTATTTTTTTTCTTAATATGATTGTGCATATCAGGGTCAGGCAGTGCCTGTGAGAAGGAATGAAGTGGGTAGGCAAATTCCTTCACTTCTGTACATGCAAAGACTCTGTTTATCTTTTAAGGGAGGTGCTTTGCTGCCTCTGCTGACTGACACTTGCATGCTGTGTTGCCCCTTTCTGGTTTATTCTTTCATATATTATTGTTTTCTGTTTTCTAAAGGAAACTGAAAGAAATCAAGAGTAAATATCCTGTTCTATCCTATTCTATTATTCTATTGTGTTGTGTTTTGTGTTTGATCAGCGGGATCTACCCAAACAGCCTCAGCATCTCAGAAGAAAACTCAATGAATTCAACCTAGAGGAGTGAAAGAAGCAGGCAGCTCCAGTAAGTGCTTATTGCCCATCACTACATATAATGCAATGCAGCTTAAATTCGTTGGGGATCACTTGGAAATGTATTTTATATGCTGTGTTCTTTAACTAAGCATTTGCTCTTGAGAGCAAGAATAACGGGTCAGATGTGCTTGTTGGGAGGTACAGTATGTAAAGGACAATCACCAGTAGACCTACATACCGCAAAATCATTACTTGGCCAGCAATTATTTTTGCCTACTGACCCAGTATTAAAATTCTGAGTCAGTTGCTGCTTATATTCTCATTTGCAAGCCAAATTCTTGTTAGTGTGTGTGCTCCTATCTAACTCCTCGGTTGTCCTTTCACTCAGCACCACGAGGAGTAGATTCATTAGTGGCAGGAGCAATCTGAACTCTGCTGTCACATGAGCCTTTTTTTCTAGAGAGAGCATCCTCTGGCTCAGAGGTGGATCCCTGCCTGCCTTTGCTGGGAACCATACTGCCTGCTGCTGTTGCTCCACTTATCTCAGAATGGCTGCAGCATCATCTGCCTGGCATCATTTAAGAAAGGTTGCACATTAATTACACCTTAAACAAGGCTTTGTGTGGCTCCGGATGTGTATAGACAGAATTGGGGAAACTGTTGGGTAGGGAGATGAAGACAGAGTGTGAACAGACTTTTTTTGTCTGCCCAGTCTGTGATATTGGCCCCTGCAGGCTGAGGTTTTTCTTTGGCCATGATCCCAGTACCTGTGGAAGGCAAATCTCTGCTGGCATGCTTTTGCTTAAACAGCATCTTGCCTTTGAAAACAGCAAGCTTTTGCAACCAGCCAGCCTGAATTTATCCATTCCCATCATCTTCCTTCCCACATGGTTCTTAGAGCTTTTATTCAATAGAAGGCAATATCATGATTAACTGCTCTTTTTACTATACCTGTTAGAGGGCTGAGAGAGAAAGGGAACCTGTGATTTATATGGCTGGAATAGCAGCATTCATGTTGCTTCCTTTGTAAGGGACAGGTGAAGTATTTTGATTCTAATTTAAGAGAAAATGGTGAATAACAAAGATATTTAAAATGTTGAATCCTGCTCATTTTTATTTCTTTTCCACACTTTAAGGTATTTGGAAAATTCCACAACCGCAAATTGAATTGGGCTGTGAAGAGTAAGCTAGCAGAGATATCACAGAGATATCACATCTTGACTCCATATGACCCACTTTTAGCACAGTGGGTTAAAGAAAAATACTGCTTTTAACAAAGTCCTATGTGTGTTCAGTATGGAAAGTTGCTGAAGGAAGCACAGAACAGCAGCTGTAAGAGACACCAGAGGAACAAAGTGTTCTGTGTTTCTTCTGAATTGCTTTATGGGATTTGTAGTTTCTGCTCTGTGAAATATGGATTAAAGCTCCATGGAGGATGTCAAAAAACACTCTTGATAGCAGCCTTCATGTTTCTCACTCCGTTAGGGTGTCTGAATGTTTCTGTCACAGTTCAGAAAAACACATAACAAAGCTTCAGTTCATTTTTCTTCAGAATAAACCTGGTCTTCTTCCTCTTTACCTGCCATCTGAATCTAATCGTTCTCCATTTATGGCATTGCATTGAACTCTGGAGCTGCAGGTTGTGTTGTGACACTCCTAGGGTGATGGTTGCTGTTTTGTGAGTATCAAGCATGTTTAGTGTGCTGTGGAAACAGGAAAGTCAGTGCAGTGCACTGAGAGGTGCCCACAGGTCTACTCTAACATGCAGTTTAAAAGAAGAAAATACAGTAGATCAAGAGCTGCCATTTCTGAGCAAAGCCCTTGCTTTAAGCAGGTTAGCAACCCCACAGAAGTCAAGTGCTTTGTTGCATAGGAGGTTCTGAAAGTTTCACAGATAAATTTGTCTTACGGAGACACTCGAACAAAAGAGAGGGAGAGCACTTAAGCAGAGACTGCTTGGAGAGGGATAATAAGAAGAATGCAAAGGAAATAGGCTGAAGTCAGTCTGGTACAGCAGCTTCAGAGTAAGGAATTGAACCCTCACGTGGAAACATTCAAAGAGGGGAGAGTGAAACATTCTCAAGACAACAGAGAGGGGGGAAGTAGCATTTTGAACAAACTGGGCTGTCAGAAGAAATGGTCATTGGTAAACAGAGTGAAAGGAAGGGGCAGTAACAAAAGCAAAATTCTTTTGCAAGAACAATGTTGTCACATCCATTGGGGTTCTGGCAAATAGAAATATGCAAGAAAAATTGTGACATCTTCAATCAGTTTTAACCTCACTCTTAAACAGACACAGAGCTAAAGCCAGAGGTGTCAACATAGTATAATTAATCTTATATTTCTCTCCTGTATTAAAAAATGAAGCCAAAAGATTTTATGAAAGTAGAATTGCTTGTGTGAAAAACCAGCTGCTCTGTAAAAAGAATAAAAGAACAGACTGTATATATGGGATTAAAATAAATAGTGCTGTCTTGTGCATCTGCTTCTTTTAGAGCATCAACATGAGCTGAACAGTCGATGCTGCAAAATTCCCTTAACTGGCACAGACATTTGCTAGTTAAGAGACTGCCCTGCTCCAGCCCCACACTTCTACTCTCCATGGGGAACACCTCATAATTTTTGCCTGGATCGCAGTTTCAATGGGCACAGTGAAAAATACTGAACAAAACAACGATGCATAGAGGGCAGATAAGCTCCCAACAGGGAGCACAGGAATTACTGTAAGGAAAGAAAAAAAAACATCGCACAGGGAAGATAATGCATAGATTTACACCTGCTCAACATGACTAGTCTGTGAAAGGCACAAGGCCTGCCTGCTTTTATTTTTCACAGCCAGTGGGGCCATTAGAGTGGCCTCCTGGCACTTTCCTGCCTGCTCTGAGGGTCACTGGGGTGCTGTGCTGTGGAACAGGTCCTGAACCAGACAGGCTTCATATCTATAATAAATAGAGGTTACATTCTCTGTCTTTTCTCATCCCACCAGGGATTTCCTACAAAAGCCCTGATCCTGGAGTCTTCTGTGTCTGCCCCAGGGAGGGGGAGCTGGACTTCCCTGCCTTCTCTGTCCATTCACTCCTGACTAATGAAAGAAGGAGCAGCCTTCCCCAAGGAAGCTTTCTCTGTAAAGTTACTGCTTTATTTTTTCTTTCTCTGAGGTACAAATTCTCCTTGGGTCTGCTTCACTAGCCTACAGAGAATGTATTATTCTCTTTTTTTCTGTCACAAAAGGAATATTTTGGCCATGCTGCAGCAAAACAGGAGAGGCTACAGTTGTCTCTAGGAAGAAGGAAGGTTGTTTGAGGCATTAAATAAGAACAGATCCCCAACTTGTCACAGGAAAATTGACTGTTGGTTTCAGCCTGAAGGCTCCAATACCTCTACTTTAGAGTGGTTTTCTCAAGCCAGTGAGTATCCAAAATGAGACTATGGTGGGACTTGCTCTGAACTCATAAACACCCAAGAAAGAACAGATTCAGACCAATCCCTTTTACTGTTTGTGTCAGGTGAATCACCAACCAACTATGGTCACCGGATGGTTACCACTACTAAGTAGAGGTTCTTTTTTCCTTCCCACACCTTTGCCAACCTCCAGGCCCAAAGAGGTTAGAAAGACAAGATGAATCTCCCAGGGCTAAATAGTAGCTCTTAATTTTTAACCTGTTGTCAAATCCATACATATTTAGCCATTGGGGCATATTGCTACTGGTGTAGTTTCCATGCAGAGGGACACTAATAGGTCTTTTGGGATGGGGATTGTTAGGGTTTTAGTTTTTTTCAAAGTGGGAGAAAAATGAGTAATCTAAGAATAGATGTCCTGAATTTACTATTTCAGACATAATAAAAGCCATGCTGCTGCTAAAGAGCCACCCAGAGATGGCTCTAGAGTAACAGTTTGGAAACTCTGATTAAAGACTCCCTGACTAACTAAAAGGCACTGATTCAAACTAAGAAGATTAAAACAAACTTAGAAATCAGAGCCAAAGTGTCTATGATGAAGCCTTTTTTTGACAATGGAGCCACCAGGAGTGAGATTACCAAGGACTGAGTGTTGACAAGTGCCATTCCCAAAAGACACCTTGGGTCTGAAAATCTGGTGAGGATTCTGGGAGTGGAGAATGCCACTATTTTTATCTCCACTGTTGTTTGCTGAATGAGTGGAGGTGCAAGCACTGGCAGGAGGAAAAGCCAAGCTGATGAATCCCTTCCTCCTTGGAATCAACAGCAATTGCCCACACTACATGGGTAGTCAAACCTGAAGTGAGTTAGGCTTTTCATTTCAACCCTTTTTTAACAGCGTCACATTTATTAATGTTCTATTACAAGTTTGGAAGATCAACTCAGTCACCTTGAAATGCAATTTCACTTTGCAGCATACCAAAGGTAAGTACCCCTGAGTTATACCCAGTTATTTCAACATCCTCATCAACATCTACTCAAGTTTGCTTCCCCTTGTCTGCTGAATCTTCCATCTCACTGGGCAGCAGCTCTGACATGCTCCTGTGCCCAGAAATGGGGCTCTCCCTGGGTAGGGCAGTGGATGCTCACAGCACGAAGGGTGCAAAGGGCTGACCCCCATCTCTTCTAGCACAGGGCAGTCAGCTGGGTGAGGAAATGCTCCAGATGGATTCAGGCCACCATCAGGCTGTCAAATGGATGAAACAGAGACTTCAATTAGTAGAGGTATCCTGAATGAATGGGACATCTCTGGAGTGTGCCCTGTAATGCATCCAAGAGCCACAGGTAAGACAAGAAAAGCTTAAAAATCTGAGATATTTTTCTATTCCATAGCTGACGATGCATTTTAGGCTTAGAGAGACTTTAAAAACAAATAAAAGTTAAGGTCTAGAAACAGGCAGTGAAACTGTCACATAATAGTTAGTGAGGCAGTAATTCAGGAGAGGCTCAAGGACAGGCAGCCAGCACCCCTTTGAATACTTTGGCCTGTGTGACATCTCTACCCAGAACCAGCAGATATGATCTAAGACCTAGGGAGATTTCTGAAGTAACAGCAGGAGACAAGGTAAGGTACTTTACAGCATCTAAAACAGCACCTGAGTTGCTCCCCTACTGTACAAATTAGGAAATTAATTTTGAAGGAGTAGTTACTATTATCAGAATGGCCAAATTATATTTTACCATGGGGGAGTCAGCTCTGCAGTTGGCTAAGTACATTCCTTTCATCAGTGGCCAAGAAATAACATTTTTCACTAATAATATTTCTCTCACCAGTTTGCCAGCTCTAGAGTCTCACCTCATTTCAGAAAAAAAAAGTACAGATTCACAGACTACTTGGTGTCAGAGTGTTTCTAAGATCTTTTCCTTTCACATCACAAATATTACAGCAGGAAAAAAAGGGAGCAGTAGTGGAACAATCTGAAAGGGACCCCAGCAGCAGAGCTGGTAGGTGTAAAGCACCTGCCTCCCAGAGGAACTCATTTGAGCATCTTTCTGACTAAATAACACCTGAAAAATGCACACCAACACCCCTGTGCTTCTGCATGCATTGCACAGCACTGTTAATTAGTTTAGCACCAGTTTTTCTTCTGAGGGAGGAATAGTGGGTGGGAAACTGTAGGCAGAGGAATGTACAGAGGGGAGAAGCCAATATTAAGATTTGGAAGAACAGAAAAAGAGAAGAAGAAAAGAATGATCCAATAAGGACAAAAAAAAATTCTGATATAAAACTGCAACAAGGAAAAATAATTACTGTTTGTGGCAAGGACATTGCCTATGGAGTTACCCCTTTTCTTTGGGATCTGGAAAAACTTACTCTATGGTCATTTTCTCCTTCATTTCCTTTATGTGAAAACTAGATAAAATGCCTCTAACATAGGAAAAGAAATGCTTTTATTGTCAATATTGATTGCTGGGAGGCTTATCTTTAGCTCACCTGTTGAGGGGAGGTATCATATAAACTTGATGTTCACTATTGCCTCATGTAACAGCATGATGTGTGGCTGATGGAAACAAATGTCTGTCCCTTGCAACAAGAGTATAAAGTATTACACATACATTTCCAGCTGGCCAAGCCACTGTCAATGCATTAAACAGCTTTTTCAACTGAAATGATGTCTCAGGCAATTGAATTATCACAGAGGCAGCTATGAACACTACCCAGAGCAGCTCCTCTTCCTGAATCAGGTATGAAAAATGTTAGACTTTCTGGGCAGAGGCTGAACCTTCTCTTCAGTCCCCAGCAGGTTTGGAGACCACTGTACTTACTGGAGTCAATGAAGAATGTCAAGAACATGCACCACACACTTTGTGTCTCTCAAAACTGGGTGATCTATTCACAGAAGAAATGTGATTATCCTTTTTTAAATGTAAAGATAAGAATGTAGCTAGATTTAAAGTGAATCAGCAGCTTTGATCAAATAAAGAATTCACTCTACAAGCATGAGGATCCTCAGCTGGTGTAGTCACTGGGGCCAGAAAAGGAGTTCACTTGCTTGATTTTTGCAAAAAATACTGGAGGACATTTTCAGCAAAGTGAGCAACTTTGCTTAAAATAAAAACCATTTAGTCTGAAGATACATAACAATAGTGACTCTCCTCTTTGAAGTTTTTTGATTTCCAATAATATAACACTTCAATACATCAGGTCCTTGGCAGCAGCATTTATTTCCTAATTGGCAATTCAGCCAGTGTGTGCTCGTGTGTAGGCTCAGGGCACATATATTACAAGAGCAATGAAACTTTGAGGTCTTATTCTTTCACTGCCATCCCTGTGGGTGTTTTAAATGAAACGAAATGCAATTCTTCATGGAGTAGCTTTCCACAGGACGGGATATGAGGGTCAGCTTCACACACAGAGCTAAAGGACCTTTTTAGGTCTTTAACAAAAGGAAGTCATTGTTATATTTTGAATATAGCATATGCATCCATCAATATATGCCATGCTGGGAGAGTGTGGCATATATTACTAAACACTAATTTTGTTGAGCAGATAATAAGTAAGAACAAAAGTAACTTTAACAGCAGGAAATAAAAAGAGGGGGTTTTTTTTCTTCAAACCACTAAAATTGTTAATACATTGAAATGCCTAATGATTCATTGAACTCTCTGACTTGAAAGGCAGAAAGTCTAAGAGATTTAAAATACTGTTCTTTCTGAGGAGCAATTACTTGTGATTTAATCAGCTATGCATTTTTAAAAAAAAATTGTAGAAGCTATTTTACGTAGGAGAGCGAAATGAGTCACTAAATGAACCTTCACCATAAGGAAAAAAAAAATCCGTGTTACCATCAAAGTAGTGAACGTGATTCAAAGAATTATGTGATGAGCCTTGACAGTGAAGATTTGAGGGACAGAAAGTCACCTCAGTTCATTCTGCAGCCTTCAGCTGAAAGAAAGTTTAAGACTTGATTTTACTGTTGTATACAATGGGTATCTTGAAGGTTCTTGTCAATAAGAAGACAAACAGAGCAGAAACACACAAGTCCTTATACTGTTCTCTCTGTTTAATCCACTGGTGAATCCAGTACCACCTCTCAGAGCTCTCTGCAGGGGTGATGAATATTCTCTTCAGCTTTCTCAGTAGACACCAACTATAACAAAACTGAACTGACAAGTAATGTGACTGGAGAAGAAATCTGATCAAAATAAATATGCATTATGGATAGGAAGGTAGGAGAATGCATGAGGTATCTGCAGGGTTTGTTTTTTCTTTTCTTTTAGGCAAAAATTACCTGTAACACCACGTTTGCATGTTTGTATCTGCTCTTTTATCTAGAGATACACAGACTTTATGCATACAAATGTCCAGTGAGTCCTTTATTAACAAACAAAAACTCACACATCGATTTTTAATGTGTAACCAAAGTTACACAGTTTAGATGCCTTTCTCCATGACTGGAAGCCTGGGAACTACTTCAGTACAAATAGTACATGAATAATAATGTCTGTATTTAAATATGTAGGAGGCCTGAACATCAGGTGCTCTGGCACATACCAGCTAAAACTTTTTTAGGGTTTTCAGCTCATTTTTCAGAATTACCCAACAGTTAAATGTTTCAATTATATGAGTTTTTGGAATCCAACGACTAAGTGTGCAAATTATTTGAGTTTATGAGGTAATGTAAAAGCAAGGTTTATGGCTGCATAAAGTAACATTTTTTAATACTTCCTTCACTGAATAAATTGAAATGTTATGATTAAATAATTTTGTCTGGAAGAAAATAAAATTTTAAGAGCTAACAACCACTAAACTGTCTTCCAGGTTTGTATTTACTGTGGTTTGTATTTCGGATACAAGTTTTTATTCCCTTGAAGAAACTAGAAAGATGATTATACATTCACAGAGCACTTGCAAGCATCTGTCCCAGATCCACATGCACTTGATTCATCTGTGTGCACAAATAGCATGAGTTTGATAACAAATGATTGGAGCTGGTAATTAGCATCGACAGCTCCCTAATTTGCACAGGAAGACAGCACAGTTGTTTAAGCTAAGAAGGTACCTTGTTGCATGCCTTGATCACAGCTGGAATTATTTGTGTCAGTGGGAATCCAGTCTATCTGAGGAAATACTGTAGATTTCTTAATATTCTAGTAATGAAACAAACACAAGAAAATTTTCAATTTTTCCCTTTCAGAATGACTCCAAGGAATTTTTTTACAGTATTATACACAATATTATACCAATCACCCCAGTTAGTAACAAGAGGCACATCCTCTAGTTCTGCCATTCTGTTCCTCAAGATGATCATACCCTAAAGGAGTTGTGGTTGGGGAACATTTGTGGAAGGTTGTACGGGACATCCTGGAGATTATCCACCAACCTTCTCATTCATGAATAGTATCTGGAAAGAAATAACAATAAAAAGGTGGTGCTTGGATTTCTAGAACTTGGAATGTGTAGCTTAAAATAGAGTATAAAATATTGCCCTCTGCTCAGCTTGAGTTGCTGACTCTCTCACTGACTCTGCTCACCTTGAGATGCTGCTTTAGAAGGGCAGCAGTGGCATCATCCCTGCCAAGGGACCAAAGCAAAAAGGTGTTTGTGGTGATGTACGGAGGACGTTTGCAGATGACAAAAGCAGACCTTTCCTTCTCTTACTCACCTGGGGACCCTACACGGTCAGGACCCAAAGGCAAGGTGAAAAGTGCTCACTTGCTGATGGATGGGCTGTGTTTTTATCGAGTATTGTGTCTCCATAGGCTCACTGTTTACTTTCCAAAATGCCTTGGAGACTGCAATACTGAGGCTGGGATGTGTTCTTACTTTAATAGTGCCAGAAGTGGCACAGAGGAGACAAGTTTTCTAAGATTAAATCCATTGCCTAGAACGACATCTTTATGTTTCATCTTCAGCTCTTTTGGCTTTCATGTACTATATATCAGAAACATGTTTCTATTTAGTTAAAAGAGTTTTTATCCTCTACTATTTCTTTACCTCTCTGCACCCCTTTCCATTTCTAAACAATAAATATGAGCATGAACATCATCATTTATCTCCAGAGTATCACAGAGATCAGAGAATATGTTCATTTTAGCTCCATAACCCTTTTCAGGGCCGGCCAAAAATTTTGATCCAAAGCCAAATTTATTTGGCTATCGGGGTAATTCAGGTTCAAGGGGATTTTTAACCATAGCCTAAGTGTAAACTACAATCTGCCTGCTAGACCTGTAACTTCTCTCCATAACTGTAGTTGTTTTTATATATCACTGTGCCTGATGCACATCTTGAGTTTTCTATATTTGTTAGAGAATAGTTCAGTGCAGCAGAAGACAAGCTAAACCTGCAGGGCAATGACTAAGGGTTTGAGTGGGGGTGAATCAGTTTTCTTCCTTTTGATTACCATGGTTTGTTTGTTCGTTTATTTCTCAGTGCTTTTTGATAAAATTTTGATATAAATTCTGTCTTGGATGTGCTATTTTCTGACATTAATGGCACTTTTGTCCATCAAAGTGTTTTTACCCAGAACACTCTCTAGCTTTTCTCTCTTTGATTTTTGTCACTTTGCCAAAAAATGCATCAGTGCATACTTGTGATACGAAGAGAACCCAGGGGTCCTTTCTTGTGTGCTGTCTCCATTGAGTTGTTCTTAAATTATGTACTGGAGAGGAGAGACTGACTTTCAGAAAAGCACTTTATCTATTACTAAATGCCTCAATTACATTTACACATAATTGAGACATTTATTAATAGAATAATGCATGTATATTGCTGTTAATTCTGATTGTCACTAAAAAGATCAATTTACTGATGTAAAATAATCTTTCTATGATTTTCAATTGTTACCATACTGTGATTCTCAGTTCTTTTTTTGCTGCAATTCATCTCTCAAAATGCATGTCCAGTGCTCATTGTTTCTTTCCCTACAAAACAATGTTCCTAGTAGTTCAAATAGCCTTTCTTCTTAAAGTTCCATGTAGATTAACCATTTAGTGTTTCCTCATCTCATTATAATTTAAGATGTAAGACTTTTTTTAAAAAGTCTCTATCTTAGGAAATTTCCATCTCTGTGAATATGGTAATGCTATTAAAAGGAGTACTTTTATAACCCTAATTCCCAGGTTTCACAAGGATAAAAGTAATAATGCAATCGAATTATTTAATTCCATAATCATTTTCAGAAGGTATAAAAACTACTGAAGGAAACTGTTAGATGACAGCTGATAGCTGCATGTTCATGAGCATTAAGCGAACTATAAATATAGAGGGACTGAAGCTGAAACATCAAATGTGAGTTTCCCCCTTCAACTACTTAGCCCTTGAAGGGCTGTGACAACAATGTGGTAAGGGAGGTTTAGGTGTTCTAGCAGTAAACACTGACTCACCTGCTCAGTGCTCTGGATAAATAATCACTAGTGACAAATAAAAGCCAATTTCAGAGATAGCCCAGAACAGCAAAAGTTATATAAAAGCAAGAGATATTTTGTCCATTTCCAGCAGCAAAAAAATACCACAAGTTCAGTTCATCTCAGTCATTCTCTGCCATTGGAGGGAAGTCCTCAGGAGAACAAGTCTTGAGGGCTTTGCACCTCTTTCTCATGTCTCTTCCTTGGTTTCAGTGCCCACTGTGAGTCTCTGGTGGTTTTCCTACCCTGCAGCATGTCTGTCAGTGCAAGCAGGTGCAGCTCACATGGTACAAAATACCTTACTGGGGTATCCTTGGATCCCAGATGGCTTAGCAGAAACGGTCGTTGCTTTGTGAGGTTGAACACTCCGATGTGCCTCTGACACTGACCTGAACTGCAGGAATAGAGTTGCTTTTACAAGACCTGAAGCTATTTAGCAGTGGAGACTGGGTAAGGCAGGCAGATTGTGGACATCAATAAGTGTCCATTTAGATAACAATTAAAATACTGAAAAGGTGCAGCTTTCATGTTTGTCAGCTGTGGACAAAACCCATTATGTTCTCTATTAATTAAACCTTACCCAGCTTTTCCAAGGTCTGTCACAGCAGTGCAAAGACAGAACATTCATTATATTCTCCACAGAAGAGCAAAATGTTTACACTGTCCTTTTACTAGCAGCAAAACGCTTTTTCCACCAGCTGAATTTATCTGCCCTTTATAATTGCTCAGCCTAATTAACAATCAGTAAATCATACACCTGCATTTCCTCTTCTGCCCTGATTCAGTTGTTAAACCTTTCAAATGTTTCTGAGTTCCCTGAGTCTTCCTGGAGACTCGTGTGTGTTGTGCTCTTCTATGAAGGATGAGGAAGATGCAGGCTGGCTCAGAACTCTGTGACATGATCTATTTTTAGAGCCCCCTTTTTGTGAGAAACTAGTTTTCTCATGGGAAATAAGTCCTTGGGGGAAAAGTCATTTCCACTTCATTTGTTAATCTAAAATATCTTTCCTTTTGGCTTCCTGCTACGGAGCACAGAACTGCTGCATCTAGTTAATTTTGTAGTCTCGCTAAATGACAGTGAGATTTATTTAGAAGGAAACCAAATTTAGTCCCATTAGATCATGGCAACAGTTACAAGAAAAAGACTAAACCCTCCTCCCTCCCCTTGTTTCGGTCTTGGAAACACTTGGTCCCTGAAACCACCAAATTATGTATATGAAATTTAATCAAATCACCTACCCCTAGGACACAGTAGAACGTATGGCTGCAGGGGAATCCCCACAATGCCTGACACTCCAAAAACATGATAATTTCCCCTAGGAAACTGAAGTGTTACATCCAAAGAGTAAGGAAAAGATCACAGTAAAAGGGAAAGAGAGTTGCTGTTAACACGAATCTATAAACCCTGCTGCAATGGGACCTTGAGGCTGCTGCTGGAAGCTGTAAATCTAAAATTATGGATGTGTTCCTTGGGTTTGCTATTGTTCTCTTCAGTATTCCCTGTAACAATGGACACTACAGCTTCATTACCTTGTTACAACATATATTTGTATTGACTGTGGTGGACTGTGCACACTGGAGTGACCGTGACTGCAGCTATTTATGCCTTTGTTTAAAATAACAGTCTGGAGCTGGACCGCCTTTGGATATAAGGATAAGTCGCCCCAGTCCGGCTGGAGATATGTCTGATGTGATATGTTATGCACTAGCTGCAAAAAAAGGCTCATTCTAAGCAGCTCCAGCACAGCTCTTAAAGAGCCCAGTCATCCCTGCCCATGTCCATGCAGAGGGGACATGCAGAAAAAGTGGCACCTTGGCACCATCTTTCTACTGTAGGAGGAGAAAGGAATGAGACAGGGAACCCAGGGTCCCAAAAGCTACCAAAGAAAAGACTATTATAATCATGTTCCACAAATAACAATTTCCCTTTTCTCACTCTTTTTTGGGAATTATCGAATTGATACAATAGCTATTCTATTCCTGCATTTCATTGTATCTATTATTTTCAATATATTTATTATATTCTATATACATTAGACCCTGCATGTCTATTATATTATATTCCTATAGGAATATTTCTATATTTCTTTATAGGAATATTACTATACTCAGTGACTGTGTAAAGTCTCAAGTTAGTTCAGGTTCAACATTTTGTCCAAATATATTCTGACTGAATAGGCATTGCTAAGGATATAGTATCAGTATTTAAACGGTAGTATAGCCCAAGGGATAGGTTAAAGAAAGGTCAGTCTACTGCTAATTCAAGCTTGAGACACAAAATTCACAATGGGAATACTTTATGTGAGTTTGGGAAGGAAAATTCACTTGCTGTTTTACCAAAGATACTTTTAGTGAACATGCTATCAGTGTCAATGGGATTTCAAACGGCAAATTTTTTAAGGTTATTTTCAGGGAGAAAAATAACTAAAATAGATGACCTAAAAACATCTGAGCATGTTTTGAAAAGACTCCATTTTTCAGGGGAGAAAAAAAAAAAAAAAGTCATGATTCCTCTGGGGAAAAAAGCATCTTTCAGAACCAAAAATCTCTCAGGAAACAGAACTGGTGTCTTCTGCCTGTTCAGAGAAGTCACAGACTCGCTGCCTGGCTTGGTCAACCAACCTTTGACCAAAATTTCCCTGGTGTTGCTGGGCATCTCTCTGCAAATAATGTCTTTTTATATGTCACAACTACATCACTTCTTCGGTTGCAACGCAGCCTAGAATTATCCAAATGTAGAGTTCTCTCCAGCTGTCTGTAGCTCTGCTGCTGGTAACAGTCCAGTTGCTGTTGTGGGAGCCAATGATTTACAGTATTTGCCCTCAGGACAGGTTCATTCGAGGCAAGCTTAGCTATGCACAGTGGTTACAGCACGTCCTTTGTGTCCCTACCTGCAGAAAACAAGGATAACCATGAATAATCTCCTCCTTTTGAGTGCATGGAGATTTCCCAAGGAAAAACTCCCGAAATGTGTGTGTTTTTATCATTTTCAATAGTGCTCTGCTTTCTTATTCCCAGAAAATTGAGGTTTGATATGACTGAATTTAATACAGCAAGAGCCATTAGAATATTGATCATCAACCTGCTTATCATACAACTGAAATCTCTGGAAAAAAATGAGAAAGCTGTTGTCTCCAATACTTTAATTAGATTTTCAGTGTAATACTGCATCAGATAACACCAAGCCTGGAATGACTGTTCTGTTTGTATTTAGTTTATGCTTTTTTCAACTAACTCTGTATTTCTTTACTGAAATATGGTTAATTTTTTAATAGGTATAAATGTAGACTCTGTTTATTAGTATATATCCAAAAGTCAGACAAAGATTTCATCTCAGTGTCCAATCTGCAGTTGTGATATAATGTATGTCATTGTCACAGGCAGAGAAGCACTGGAGGAGTGAGGACTTTGGGAGACCTTTAATGAGTTCTCTTTAATGAGAAGCCTTACCTGGAGATTTGCTTTTCAACTACATCCAGCTTGAGTGATCAAAATTCTCCAGTGGCCAATGTTAAATGTGAGACCTGCTGGTTCTACCCATGTTAACAAAATGATCTGTAACAGCAGAGGGAATGGGAAATGTTGTGCCATATAAATAATTACTTAACTATTAGAGGTGTCTCATCCTGAATTCAAAAAGTGCTTATTTCAATGAAATCTCACCTATATGCAGAAGTTTTGAGAAAGACTTATGCTTTAAGCTGTATACAGATGCTTTATAAAGAAGCATCTACAAAAAAGGGTCCCAGGCAATCCCCTTCCACTGATTGCTTTTTAACTGGCAGAGTCCATGTAAATAGTGCCTACAAAAATGTTCTGCCAGAGGGGAGAGGGTTGAAGTTTGCTGTAAACTCAAAAGACTTAAGGCAGGGACTGGTGTCTGAGTTACAGCACTAGTGTGGCTTGTCAGAAAAACCTGTTTGGAGCCTAGCAGGGGGATTTTGTTACCTTTATCATGAAACTTCAGCTGCCTGGAGAGAGCCAGGCACAGGAAGCCAAGCTACACGACAAAAAATGAGTCAAGCAAGAGTTTGGGAAGGGAAATGAAGCCACTCTGTGACAATGCCAGGTCCAGCAGCTGCTCTGCTCTGATACCTGTCCTTGCAGCCAGACCATCTGGGCACCAGTGTCAGGTGCTCTCTCCTAAGTCATCATGGTATACAGGTGACTTTCTGGAAATGAAAAAACCTGGAAAACCCACAGCATGTCAGAACATTTTCTCCATGGAAACATTTAACTGCCTGAACAAAAGGCCAGGCAAAGAGAGTGAGAGTTGCATTGCATTCCTACAGCATTTGGGGCTTTTCTTCTCAATCAGATCACCAGAAACTATTAGAAAAGTCCAGCCACTGTTAAAAAAAGCCAACCTACCAAGAAAAACTCTTCATGTTCCTGAATATGAAATGAAAATCCAAAGCATCCTATAGATCAGAAAAAATAAGAAAAGAAAAAAGATACCCCAAAATATTACCTTTCCTGGTGAAAAACTTTTCTATTCTAGGTTTCTCACATCTGAGGAGTCCAAATATGTGTCTCTTCTCTTTAAACATAAGGTTTCACACATTCAGCACTGCTTCCCTCATATTTCATGAAATTCTTGAAGTAGGAAAAAATATAATGGTAAAAAGCTGTCGTGAATTGAAAATTTGAACAGAAAAATAATCAGATTCAGGTCAGCTTTCATTTTGATTTCAACACATTTTCATTTTTAAAACACCTTTTCTTGTAAATAGTTTACATTTTAAAATGAAAGTTGCTTCAAAAATTGAAAACCAAATTTCCCCATTTAAGAAAATCTTAGATTTAAGCAATTCAAAGTTTTATAGAAATTAAGAGTGATCAAAACTGATCATTTCTTTTTGATGAATATAATTACAAAAGTATGGATAAATGAACATTTTCTGCTGAAATACATTTCAGAAAAACACCCAACCAGGTGTGAAAGGCATAGAAAAGATTAGCAATTATGTCCTACTGAATACATTTGATTGCACAGAGGTAGCATTTCACTGTCAGTATCTCCCAAATGAACATCTAGAATTATTTGCATTGACAAACAACTGAACTGAGCCATCAGGTCTCAGCAGTGGAAGTGGCCTTGTACAAGCTCTTTAAATTACAAAAGACTTTTCTCCTTTGGATTCCATGCATATGAAGTAAACATAAAATGAACAGTGTCTGACTCCTTCACTGGGAGATAAATACGACAACAACAAAAACCCAAACCAGCCTGTCGTGTTACACAGCTTTCACCTTCTTTTCTTTCCCTACAATACTGTAGTTCCCTAATTCTGTCCCTATCATCATCTTTTGCTTTCCTACTTCTGCTGCTGCTGTAATCTCTGAGCAGAGCTATCATTTATTGCCTTGCACTTCTCATGTTCCTATCTCACTGTGTGTAAACCACCATTGCATGTTTCTTCTATAACAAAACTGCATCTTACAAATTTCTTGCCTCTCCTAACAGATCCTTAGATGTAATAACTCACTGGCCACAGATAGTTATGTGCACAGTATGTAACTAATGAAAGATGTAAAGTATTTCTTAAATTAGGTCAGATCTGAAAATGTGAAAAGGAGATCCTTTGCTCTTCTGCAGAGTTGGGGTTTCATTTGGGTGAGGGCCAGTGAGTCCCTCATGCTCTCAGGTCTCCATGTCCTCTGATTCTGAGAATTTCTTACGTTTGGTGAATTCAACAGTATTTAGATAGAGTTTCAGATATTAGTCAACACAATAATCCCTCATTTAATTTCATGCTGGCAAGTCTTTTTCTTACTGAATTGGATTGCATAGAGCATAAATAATAAAAATGACCCATTAAATCATCTAAAGCAATCTTGTGCAGCTATCAGACATATGCAGCTTGATTTCCCTCCAACTTATCTTCCTCTTGAAAAGATGACTCTCAGTGATTTCAGTGCGTTAATCTTGATTAGCACTCATTAACTTAACACATCTTCTATTCAGTTGAATGTATTTAGCCATTTCAGGACACAATTGCTGTCAGCTTTCCCCACAGACAAAAAGGAGAGGGAAGACTCACATCACCCATTGGGGACGAGGCTGTCTCCATGTTCTTTGGGGTGAGAAGAGCTCCCAAACCTCCACTTTCATGGAATCTATTGGCAGTTTTCCATTCATAGATTAAAATAGGAATTTAGACATCCTGCTGACATGTATAAGCCTACATGGGGATGCCTAAATTTAGTTGTCTCCATTTTATGCTGAACATTGGCAGAATTGGATGCACACTACAGTCTCTCACTCTGCACACAGCTAGGGAGACATGGATCCTCTTTTCACATGGATACAAGGAACTCCACAAAGCTTGTCTCTGCAAATCTTCCCCAACTCCCTGAAGTCCATTTAATGATAACAAGGGGCCATACAGCTGCTCTCAGATGTGAAGGAATTGACTTGGTTCAGCACTGCAGTCTGTTGTTTCCTCAGTACCATGCCCTGGGCTGTGGTGCAGTCATTACTGCTGGACTAAATTTCCAGCTAGATATTACATCAACAAAAGATAAGAGGTATCATGCAGAAAAAACAACAAGCTAAATTTAGTGTGTATTCATTTCACCAGCAAACCCACTGTAAACCCTTCCTTTCTTTTGTTTCAGTGTTGTCACAAACTTATAAAATGCAGATAAAATCAAAATTGGTACCAAAGAAGAGAAAGATGAGGCAAACTTGATGGAGCCCAAAGCCATATCTATTGCTATTTTGCTTCAGACTCCCAACAGCAATGATCTGCTCTGAACAGGATGATAATTTACGGAGAAGGATGACTATGAAGGACTACAAAACTGATGGAAAGTCAAGCTGAGTAACAAGGAGAACTTGCCAGGAATATCTACCTGCACCATCAGACTTGGGTATGTTTCTGTACAATCAATTTTTATGCCAGGCCCTGTGAGAGGAGACACAGAAAAGTTTTTCAAGTCTGAATCCTGAAAACAGCAAAGTGGGTATCCTCCTTATAGATGTTCCCTCAAAAATACAGGGTGATGCCCAGCAACCCTAGCACCCAAGGAAGCATTTAGATCATGAAAGGAACTACCTGTTGCTGTCACAGGAAGGCTGAGTTATTGCCCAGTTTTAAGAAGTATATCACACCCTATAGAAGAAGATTTATTGGTTGAACTAGAAATGTGTCCCATGTCTTTTCTTCCTGGCATGCAGTACAGCTTTGTTTATTTGTTTTCCCTCACTTTTTATGGCTTGACAAGCCTGGGACTGAGAGACTTTTCTAGTTGTACAGAGCAAGAACTTGTCTCTGGGATACAGCATGTGAAAAGATTAATGCCCTTTAATTTAGCATGGAGGAACAACACAGGTCTCCTGGGATTCACGGCTTTGCAGCAATGGCCTGGCAACTCTCATTTTAACAATGATGCCTTAAAGCAACTCTGCTACTTCACAATGTCATATTAAATGATAAAGTGATTTCAAACACTAAGAACAACCACAAACAGTGTTGGCAGCAAATTTTAATAGGGGTCAAGTGGTTTCATTTAAAGATTCACCCTGAATTAATTTGTGTTAACTTTCTTATTTCAGTACAACTTGTAAAACTTCTGAGGCCATGTAGTTCGCAGCAGAGGGATTACTGGGTAATCTAATGCAGTTTAAAGAATAATAAAAGCTATTAGCTTCCTAGAAAAGAGGGAGGAAAATGTCAGTTATATTAACATGAAATACTACCAAATACAAAGAATCAATTTAATTTCTTTGACTCCATTTTTTAGATAAAAAATCCCTCTCTCCCCATTTTACTCATGTGATGGTTTTCTGGAAGGTGAATTACACACCAGTGTGAGAATGGAATTTTGAAGCAATAAACCACCACTCCTGTCCATCCAAGAATGCTTTGTGCTATGCGGGCCATGATTGTGTTCCACTGGAGTGGAAATGCTGATGTGTTCTGCTGTGAGCAGAACTTAGGGGGTGAGGTCTAGGTGAGTGTTGGCTCCCAGCTCCATAATTTCCTCTGCTTTGCTCACATCCTTGTGATTTTCCTGTCTCACATCCCTTGGGAAGGGGGAATGAGCAAATGAAATCTTGGCTCTGTTTTCTCACTCTTTAATCCCAATGAAGGATCCTCTATCATCATTCCTTATGCAGCAGAGGCAAATTGCTTGGAGCTGTTTTTATCTCAGGCTATTCCAGCCATCATGGGCACAGCCCCAAATATTTATTCCGCATTTTTGTGTGAAAATTAATCTAACTGCCTTCTCAGCCCATTGCCCCAAAGACAAATGACTTCCTGTGTGAGAAATATCTGCTTATTTCAGGAGTCAGACAGCTTGTGTTGCTTTTGGAGTGCAGAGATGTGCTGTAAAGGATCTTTCTTCCTGCTGAGCCCAATTTTTGACTCCAAGGGTATTATTAAGAAGGAGGAGGAGAAAAGATTAGGTGTGCTTTCATCTACGTACCCAAATGGTGCCATTCCTCATTAGAAAGCAGAAAACATTTTCAGGAGAATTTCTCTTTATGGCTCCCCCTAAATCTTTGATCAAAGGTCTCAGAATTAAATTGATTCTGTGAACATCCATCTATTTGACGTGCAAATTGTGCACTTAAAAAAAAAAAAAAAGGTTTTAAGCCTTATACTTGTCAGCTCAGTATAACTCTTCATTCTTTCCCAATCCTTTTGAAAGAACCTTGAATCTGACACAATGCATTTGAATTTACTTAAATATTCTACTCAATTGGTGCAGTAGCATGGTAAGTTAATGACATCGCAATTAATGAAAAATACCTTACAGTTCCATTTCTCCAGAAATTAATTGGGTTTCAGTTCTTAACTATATTTAATTAAATGGCTGTACTTCTGTGCAGCTCCCTTATTTGTTCAAGAAAATTGCCTTGTATATGGCAAGAAATACATTTTAAATTGTATTTTTTAAATACAATTTGTATTCTTGATATAACTCACTCATTCAAGCACCACCACAGAACTGCTAACTATGTCCAGCATCCAGCTCACCCACAAATTGTCCTACCTGAAACCCTCAAAGAGCTTAAATATCCAAGGGGAAAACCAAACACATTCCAATTCAGCAGTCAGTGATTGGAAAAGACAGTCAGACCTTTCCCCTCTGACCATCTGCAGAGCCAGAGAGACACTTTGTCCCTGGGTCTGGTCCCCAAGAATGGGTGTTAAACTTGATCAGGAGCATTTTGCATCAAAATAGCTGAACCTGCTTCTGCCCACCTCAAACAGGGCAGAGAAGAGACTTAGGGCCTCCCGCTCCTTGCAGGGCTTCCAGCTGGGCAAAGCCTTGGAACCACCACCAGCTCCTTCTCCCAAGACAAAGATGGGGAAAAGACTTCCCTTTCTGCCCAGTTGCAAAACTAGAAAAATGTCCCAGAAAGCAGCAAAATAAATCCTACCCTTCTTTCTGCTCATATTTTATTTTTCCATTAAAGCACTGATTTTTTCAAGTATTTTAAAACATTTTTCCCAGGAGAAATTTTCCAGTTTAAAAAACAATAATAATCAGCAATAAATTGCATCCTTGAAACTGACCCAAATAATGAGAAAAAGGCAGTTCCAGCAAAGGTCTCATCCAGTTTTCTTTTAAATACAGATTTTAATGTAATTGAGCATGTATCAGACCATTTTAAGACGTAAGCTAACTATGATAAAACTGCAGTAAAATGCCTGATCCAAGCACTGCCATAATAAATTTACCACTGCAGAGCTCCCTCTGAGTCCAAGCATAACT
This sequence comes from Margarornis squamiger, assembly GCA_035222235.1. Classification (NCBI taxonomy): domain Eukaryota; kingdom Metazoa; phylum Chordata; class Aves; order Passeriformes; family Furnariidae; genus Margarornis; species Margarornis squamiger. Next base: position 15,259,135 of record JAWWTY010000027.1, on the reverse strand, counting down.
GGTAAGCTCATAAAGACAAACATCTGAGGTTAAAAGCTTTTACATTTGAAGGCCAGATTTTTAATCAGTTTGTGGAAATCTGGTTTTTGACTTTTAACATTTTGGAGAATCTTGATATTTACAACACAGATTATTCCAGAAAACAGTCTGTTCATAAGAGATCATGAATATATAACGTTCATACTGATTATCTCAGATGTATTAATCTTGTTCATTTTTATTTCTTCAGGTTCCTGCTTCAGGAAGTCATTCTCAAGAGAAATTCAAAGGGAAAAGTTTCTAGTCTAAGAACTGATTATCCTGAAGGAAGACTAGCAAAGCTGGCACTTGGAAGTGTAAAGAACCTTATCCTTACTACCATGGCATTAGTGTCTTTCAGCTAAAGAAATCCTTGCAGTGAAACAAAAAGGGAAGGCTATCAAAAACCCTTACAAGAAACCAGAAAAGGGATCTGAATGACTGACAGCTATTTGACTTCTCACTGCAAAGTGTTGCTGCAAATATCCTTAGACAGAAAAGCACTTAACCAATATTATCAAAATGTTGTGGCTATTATTTTGTCAAGAAAATGCAAGATTTGGAAGAACTAAAATGGACATGTTGCCTTTATCATTTGCTGCAATTTCATTACTGAAACTTGACAGCCTAAAAAAGCCAGACACTAAAAAATGCTGTGTACTGCGCACTAATACAGTACAAAAGACCTTTCCATAGATGATTTTCCAATCATTATTAGAATTATTATTAGAATTATTTCTTGTTAACTATTTCCAGTGCTCTGCAAATGACTTCTAATGTGACAAAGCAAAGCAGCCTATTTATCCATGTATGTGAAAGTGCAAAAAGGAGCCATGTCTCCACTGAAAAAAAACCACAAAATCAAACAGATATTGGGGTCAGCATGTTTCAGAAGTTCAAGGAACATCACTATGAGCTTGTATAGTGAGACCAGTGAGTCAGATGGGAATTCTAACATTAGACTTCCCAATGCAAAGTGCTGATGGTCATCAAAACCACATTCATGCAGTGAACCCTTCATGTGGCACCACCTCCACACGTAGACCCCTGCTGAAACACCATCTCAAAAGATCTAAATCCATCATCAGTGGCTCTTAAAAATAATGTCCCTGATTTTCCTCGAGTGTGAAGGCTGGAGTTTCCACAAATCCTTTGCAGAGTGTCTCTCCATTGTGATCCAACCACCAAGTCAGCACCAGTTCACTGGATGCATTTGCAAACCTCACCCTGGTTCTGTAGTGGGATCCCACACCTGACATGTTATAAAAAGCTGTGTGGGAGGTGTACACACTTCAGGATAAATACAAATAACAACAAGTACAGAAGCACGATTCAGAAAGGCCCTCTGTTGTTTCTTCTATGTTGTAAGAAAACCAACACTTTTAAGGCTGCTGAAGTGCACAGATCTCTGTTTCTCATGTTGGTGCTGCATTTCATGTCCTGTTTATGAGTGAAAGCTGTTGGGTGAAAGTATGACAGTTTTATCTGTAATGCTGTGTATCCCTCTAAACACTAATCTGAAGATTATGACACATTATGTGAAAATAATCTTGTCTCTGTGTGCAAAAAGAGAGCAGTGATTTTGGAGATTACTCCTGAAATCGAGTGCAATGTAAGCCCCACATCTGTCTGACATTTGTGCTGAAGGCAGAGAGCGAAGGGAGAGGGGATGTCTGGCACTGCAGAGTCAGAAAGCAAAGCTGTATGGATTTGAAAAGTCCTGTCTGCTACCAAATTCTACATCTGCAGGCAAAACTGCTTCAACTTTGACTTCTAAATGTGCACAGTGACCTGTTCATTCACAAAGAGAAAATGCAGAGTTGCTTGCTAAAATTATCCATTAACTTCAAGTAGTAAATGCACTTGGGAAGAAACCTATTTTTTCCATGAAACAAAGCATAATAAAATTGAAGAAAATTATCTGCAATTAATTATTCAGTGAGCTGCACTGTTGTAAGGATATGTTAGTATCAAGTTATTGGAGAAAACAGATCTGCACAGTTCACCATATTACAGAGCACTTGTTGGAATCAAACAGGGAGAGATTCAAGTCACATTTTAGGGAAGATCATCAAGGTGATTCCTTCAGGTGATTTTGAACATTTGGTCATGATTCTGATTGAGACCTACTTTAATTGCAGGAACAGAATTTCCCAATTTTTTTCCTTTTTGGTACAGGGAAACTGAGTTGTGCATAATGACTCAGGACACATCATTTGGGCCACACAGTTCACATGACAAACCACAAACACCTCAGCATTGGGCACTTTGTCCCCAGAGAGCCATTAACCAGTGATCTAGATGGACAGCCTTTTATGAGAATCCACCCAAAACTAGATGTCTCTAAGGACACTTTAAAATAATCTTTTGTAATTCTTTTCTTATTTCTCTGAACAATAAAAAACGGTTTGCCTTTGATTCAGTTTCTTCCATGCAAATTACAGGGCATTTAGGACACACTAAGAACATTGCTACTCATAATGCCGTGTAAAGAAGAGTCTGATGTTTTCAATTTTTTCCAAACATTTAGAAAAATGCTATAATTAGAACAAAAACCACCCAGGCAAAAGTCACTGACCTCTCAAAGTAAAACATATTGTTAAAAATACTGCAATGTCCTTGCTAGCAAGGCAAGTGACCCAAGGCAAGTTTTTTCCAAAGCCTCTCTACTTGGAGGTCTTTGCTTATCAGGGCAAAAAGATAACCAGTGGTGGCTTTGAGCTATTTCTAACTGATTGGATCACAATGATCTGTACTCTAACTGGAGTGGAATAGTACAAACCAGACTGCAAACACAGAGCAAAAATTGTCTTCACTCCCCTCTGGACTATTTCACTCTTCCAGAGGAGGAAGCGAGCCCACAGTCACTCAGGTTCCTTACCTTACCCCATGATTATGATGAGCAGTCCCTATAACGGACATGTCCTGTCAAGGTCTAGCCCATTAACCTCTTGTAGATGCTTCTGCAGTGTGGGAAAAAATATCTCTAATATTGAGAAAGACCGTGGCATTTGCTGTGTTTGCAGCAAACTGGAGGGCTTTGGAGAGGGACACTTCATCAGCAACTATAGTGACAGGACAAGGCTTCACACTGAAAGAGGGGAAATTGAGGTTAAATATACAGAAGAAATTCTTTACTATGATGGTTGTGAGGCCCTGGCACAGGTTGCCCAGAGAAGCTGGGGCTGCCCCATCCCTGGAAGTGTTCAAAGCCAGGTTCGATGGGGCTTGGAGCAACCTGGGCTAGTGGAAGGTGTCCCCGCCCATGGCAGGGGGTAGGACAAGATGAGCTTTAAGGTCCCTTCCAACCCAGGCCATTTTGTGATCCTATAATTTTTATGATCCTTGAGGGTTTTTTAGTTCTGTGAAGCTGGCTGGGCTAAAGTGCCAAAATTTTCATAAGACAGAGGTGCTCTGTGCATGGGCTGGGACCTCGCTGTGCCAGGTGCTGTGCAGACAGGGAACAAAAGGAAATCCCTGTCCCAATCTGTCCAGTGTAGCTGTGGAAAGAAATAATGCTCGTGTTCCTTCCCCTGATCTAGATAGAAACTGTCACAAAGGAATGGATCAGAAGTAAGGAGAATTTATTAAAATAATGTGGTGGATAAAGACTTCGCTTCCCATTACAGCTCTGTCTGTGACCGCTAGAAAGGAAGTTTACTTAATACATATCTTCAGTCAAGTTAATGTGATTTATGCCAATTCTTTTAAGTCAATATTCCTTTCTGTTTCTGGGCTTGTTTTTCTTCTCTGACTTCTCTGTACTATGTTATTTCCTGACTATTCTTAAGAATGCCAAAAAAAATATTCTGAAAATTTTTAGCCTGCTATACAACGTAGTTTCCAATTAGTCAGGCACTTACACTTCCTTGGTTATGCATTCTGACCATCTTTGTGTCTCCAGACCCTTCCAAAAAAACTGCCTGTTGAGCTCCAGAAAGCCAAGAATATCCTGTTCTTCACTAAACTGACTTCATGATGCTCCCAGCTTGGTGCTTCTGCAGGAAACAACTAGAACTCAAAAAATGTGCTAATTCTCACCGGAAGGAGTCAGGAGGGGAGATGAGCAGACACTTTTATGTTGGACTGAGCTCTCTCCATTGTCTCATGCCCACCCAGATGGGTATCCATAATTTAATTAATCTTTTCCTGCTTAAAAAAAAATTGCCAATGAATTTAAATACAACTACCTTACAAGAAGGCACCTCCCCATACACCTCTAATTTTCATGCATAAACTGAGTGATCTTCACAGAGAAACTGTTAGAATTTATTGTTCCTCAGATGCTTTAAAACTTTATGAAAATGTTTTTGTTCACACAAAGTCATCATTGCCTGCTGCTCCCGCTTTATACTTGGCTTATTTACGCTGTAGTTTCCAAAATATTTGGTTTGGAGTATTTTTTGTGTGTGAACAGTCAGTATACAGGAAAGAAAATCCATGATTTATTTATGCATCTGCAAGTATACAGATAATTAGGAAGTACTGTGCTCACTAAAATTAAATTATAGAACCTGACTAAACTACATACAATCATTTGAAACAAATTAATTCATTCTCTGCCTGTCTTTGATTTTAATGTATTCAATTGCAATTTCTGTGTGTAAACCCTTCTCATGTTTTATACATTCTGCAAATTCTTATTATTTTTTTAACATGGGCACCCATTGTGTAAAGGATTTCTGTGCTTCCTAGTGCTTCTGGAATAGCTACATTGTCTACTAGAGAAATAAAGTGGCAGTTTTGAACTTAAAGCCACGAGAGTTCCTCAGATAATTTCTGTACTGTGTTCTGAATATATATATATATATATACCTGATAAATATATAGCTGTATATACACACCTACTGGCAGCTTTTATCATCCTGTGCCAAAATGACAGTCTTGGTACATAACACAGTCTATGGGAGAGACAAAGATGGTGGAGCAGAGCCAAGACCAAAGCAAAGCCCAGTGTTGAGGAAAAAAAGGAGGAGTAATTGGAAGACAAGATGAATCTTGATAATCATTGATATTTCCCAATGGGATGATGCCTTCTGGGGCAGGTTATGGCATGTTAGGGCTCAGACTTTTCTCTGACAGCTCATTATAAGGAAACCACAAATCAATCTGAGTTAAAGGGCTGTGGTTATTCCTCCAGTTCTGCCACTCATTTAACAGGTCATGCACTATACAGATTGTGGCTCCATTTGGATCTTATGGTGTAGTGGTTCTACAAAGTGTTTCAAAACTGGAGGTGAAAAACCAATAAATAAGTCAAGAATGTGCAAATACTACTATGAAAAAATAACAAGAAAAATGTTACAAGAGATAAGATCTTGATGCCATTAGAAGAATTATAGCATCTACACATAAGTGAGAAAAAAAAGTGGGACACTTTTTTCTTCTGCAAGGTATGGTGGGCATAAATGTTTTGTAGAGTTTCTTGAACAATTTTCTCCATCTTTTCTATCTTATGATGTGGATTTGACTTTGATTAAAATGTGCTTATCTAAGCATTTGTCATTCTCATTAAATTGTTTGTTTTCCTTCTTCTGCTTATGGAACAGAGAATTCAGCTTGATTCCCACAGTAAACTAAGCAGAGGGAATTTAGATTGATTTATTTGGCTCTCTCAGTTGCAGAAATAGTATTGGCATTCCTCAGGGATACATATTTAAGTATAATACATATAAAATGATCCAGTCCAATAAAAAAACCTGATGTAACAACTTTGATTAATGATTCAATAGGCTTTGTATTATTATAATTATGTATTTTAGAAGAAGAAATTTATTTTAACACCCTGTGCCTATTTCACCTAAGGTTTTAGAGCGATTGATATCATTGTTCATGCCTTATTTAAGGCATGTTTTTGACTAGCATTGTATGTTTTTATAGTTGTAATAGTTATTACAGAGATGGTTGTATTTGGAATTAGGCAATGTGCATGAAATACCTTCACATCTAGGTCAGATGTGCATTACCTTATGAATACAGGAAGAAGAACATCCTTTTGATCCAATTTTTTATGTGTTTATGACAATATGAATGTAAGAAACCATCTGGAGTATAAGGCTATATTATTGACACTGTCCATGGGAGAAAACTCTGGGTTTTCATAGAATGGTTTGTGTTAGAAGTGACCTTTAAAGGTCACCTAGTCCAACCCACCCTGCAATGAGCAGGGACATCTTCAACCAGGAGTGTTTTCTTTGAAGCACAAGCAATCCTGTCTGGCCTCCAGGGATAAGGCACCTGTGCAAACCCTCTGCCTCCTCAGCACTTCAACGGGGCTGGCTCTTGTTTTTACGGCTGGGAGCTAAAGGTCTTTCCAATGAGGCTAATGGGGTTTATTCCAGGAGTTTTAAAAGGAAGGGTGTGCCAGGAGTAACACCAGGTAAACACCTACTAAATATTTACCATCTCAGTACCTACTGTCCTTTTTCCTGTCAACTCATCTCCAAAGGATGCTTTATTGGCTCTTAACCACAGACAAAACCTACCATATGGAGAGGGCAGCAGTATTATATAATAAAGACAAAAAAAGGTCTTATAAAGAGCTGATATTATGCTTCAAAACCCAAATTGCTACAAATAACATCATGTAGATTTCTTTATTTACTCTGTTTCAGCAGTGTCCACACGATGTTTACACACATTATTTCCACTCAGTCTACCATAGGGACACAAAAAAAAAGAAAAAAAAAAAAAAAAAAGGCAGCCAAATTTAGAGTAACAGTTATGTCATTTTAGAATGGGAGAGGTTCCAAATTTCCTCTCTTACAAGTCTAGAAGGGAAACTGCAGAAGAGGAATATGTGCTATGGACCACAGTCACAGGCTTGAACTAGTATGGAAAAGTAAGCAAGTGTCCAGGGGACATTGTGATGCTGGGAGCTCTTGCATTTCAGTTACAAGAGCAACAAGACTTGGGGATGGATCCTGTATGTGTACAAGAGTGCACTCACCATAGTGAAAAACAGAGGTATTAGAAGTCCATGTACTCTTCCAGAGCTATTTTACTGGTATTACAGAGACATGATGCTCTTACAACTGAAAAAACAGCAATGTAAGAAAGTGAAGGTGGTGACTTCTTCACAGAGCTGCAGGAGGCAATTGCAAAGCTTGAAAATCATGGTGAATTTTAATGAATTTGATATATTCTGGAAGAGTAGTATAGCAAGGTATGAGAAATACTGTGGGAGAACAATCTTTTTCCTAATGGAAAAAACACCATGGAGCAGGTTGCTGAGGTGCAAAAGGAAGAAAGAAGACACAGAACAACAAGCTATCAGAGCACAAAAGAAATACATATACCTGGACACTGTTTTAATGACTCCCAATGTTATTACATGTTCTCTCAGTTTTGTA
>JAWWTY010000027.1:15229804-15251665 GCA_035222235.1 Margarornis squamiger | reverse complement strand
TATTTCAGCTGCCATCAGCAAAAGAGGTAAACAAAAAGAGACAATTAAAAAAAACTGTAAAGGATTTGGCAAAAACAACAATGAGAATGAGAACTGTGTTTACCTTTGCTTCAGCTTCTTATTTCACAACCAGTTTGTACCATTTCCTCTAGAAACTGTAACAGCTGAAGGCTGCCTGGTCCCATTGCGTTTTTATATTAAAAAGCCAGCGTTTCAGTTGCAGCAACAGAGTAAACTCAATGGTGGATTTCAATGGGAATTGCTCTTTGCTGCATTACAGCAAGATTTTATGTGCATAACTTTAAACACATGCATCATTCAGTTGATTTCAGTAGGACTCCTAAAGCTGAAGTACCTTGTTGAATCAGAGCCTTTCTGCATCAGTGGCTACAGACTCAAGTACTGATACTCAAATATCATCTGGGGCGAGCTGCTGACTTTCAGATGTCAGGACTCCCCCACTGGTACAATCACAGAATCAGATGATGATTTGGGTTGGAAGGGACCTTAAAGACCATCTTGTTCCAACTCCATTGCCATGGGCAGGAACACCTTCCACTAGACCAGGTTGCTCAGAGCCCCATCCAAATGCATCACACCCTTTATTGAGATCTTAGTCCTACCACGCTGCTACTAAACTCTCTCTAGAAATTTCTCCAGGGTTCAGCAAAAAAATTTATCCTGCAAAAAAAGATTATTGTAGGAAAAGCTTATCCTGCAGAATAACGTACATCTTGTATTCGTGGGGAATGAAATCTAGAATAGTCACTTAAGGGACAACCCAAAGCCCTCACTCCCATCCCTGGAAGTGTTCCAGGCCAGGTTGGATGGGGCTCTGAGCAAACCGGTCTACTGAAAGGTGCCCCTGCTCATGGCAGGGCATTGGAACAAGATGATTTTTAAGGTCCCTTGCAACTCAAACCATTCTATAATTCTGTGACTAATTTTTTCTAGTAAGTGAAAGAGAGAAGTGGTCTGGGTTTGAGGGTCAGACTTAGAATTCTTTAAGATTGGTCTAAGCTTTGCACTTTAAATTACAGCTGAGTCTAGTAAAGCAACTCCTGAAACATCCCTCCCATTGCAAACTGTAGTTTTATCTTCAATGCTACTACATGCAAAATGCTTATGGTTGTTAATTCTCATCTATATGAACAAAGGTAGCAGCAGAGTGTTAAAAAGCTGATTTACAAACCAATCAATTACTAGTTCTGTGTTACACAGCAAAGTCAGGACATGCAAATCAAAGTTGTTTGTTAGGAATCTACAGGAAGGATTTAAAATGTAATGGTACTATTTAAAATCCATTTTTGGATATGTTAATACTTTATTAGGAATGTAAATTTATATTAAGCTGTGCAAACCTTTTTTTCAGGTTATGCAAATTCGTTTTGAAGTATGTTAATTTGGTTTCTGACATAGATCATTAGAACATCTTAAACAAGTCTAATGTTAAAAACAATAGTTTAAAAACTTCATAGTTACATGTAAGTCTCGATTTCACAACTCAAAGATAAAGATTATATAAATGAAAGTGAAATAAGTCAAGATTTGTAAAACAAGCCTACCTAAGTATGAGAGAATACACTAAGCTGCTCCATATCAATCATAAATGTGGTTATTCTGAATGTTTTTCATCTACTGTCTTGGCTCTTTGATGGATACTTTTGAAACTGTTACTTCAAAACAACCTTTACAGAGCAAGGTTTAATAAAGTTCTTAATTCCCCTTTTTCTCCATTTTTCTGTAAACCACCAGTTTTGATCTCTTGCTACACAGGCTGCCTGGGAACAACAGCTTCAAACTCTGGGCTAAGAATATATTTGGATGGAGCTTCATCCTGCTGCACAGGCAGAGCATTTCTAAAGGTTCCAGGCACTCACAGCTGTGAAGCTAAAACCTTTGAGGTTTTGCTGCACTGAACATTTACCTTTGGACATGTAAGAATTATCCCAGTTGGAAGAACCAGTACCTCCTCTGGACCCACTGAACAAGGGCTAAATTTAAGCTTATTCCCTTTTCAACACTGAGAATGCTAAAATGCTAACAAAATATCTCCCTTTTCCTACGCCACTCCAAAGTAAATGTCTTCAATGTTAGGGACTTTAGCACTCTTTCTATTCTCCATTTTGTTTTCAGTGTGTTGAGGTCTCAGGTAATTTTTTCCATATCTTCTCTTTACTAGAATGGTTATTTGCTTGCCCACCAAAGAGCAGAGAGGTGGCTACTCACTGAAACTTGCCCAGAAGTTTCAGGAGTTGTACTAGTAAGGCAAGACTAAAGATATGTTAATGACCTATCAAGTCAGTTTAGAAAAGACACAGTCACGCTTTGTGACAGAAATAACTCTCACAGTACCAAAGATCCAAATACCCTGAATTTTGGGTAAGTTCATATTTGAACTTAATAGTTTTTCCCTGGAGTCTGTTCTGTACTTTTCCAATCCAAGGTAAAAAAAAAAAAAAATCATCTTAGATCAGAGACAAACTTGAGAAAAATGTGATGCAGTTCAGTCTGCCATTCAAATCACTCATCAGATTACATGGATTGAGGTAAAAATCAGGGACTAAAAGGCCACATACAGTTGCTATTCCAACCATGCCATGATATACAAGGCTTTTCTCCAAACTCCTTGCTCCGTTCAGGACAGACAAATTGTCTGGGAAATTCTAGAGGACTGTGTACAAGGAAAACATTCATAACTTTGAGTTAATGATGGAAGTATCTAAACAAAGGTATTTCCTCACATCTTAATGTGTTGCTAGTGAAAACCTAGAGCAAGTAGTGCCCCAATATGAACCATAAATAAATCTTGCTTTTCAACCTCTGGAAAATTTTGCCTTCCTTTGTTTCTGACTTTAATATAACACAGTTTTCCTCTGATTTAGGATTTCGTCTCCCAGATGCTTTTCTAAAACTGTTAACCTTTTTTATAATTACAGACACTTTTCAGCTCTTCAGTCACAGAAGTTACTGGATATCCAAAAAGGAGAAAGCAAAAGCCTGCAGGCCTCCTCAGTTGTCATCATCCTCTAAGGAGCCACAAGTCACAACCTACAGCAAAAGAAGTGCTTGTCAAAAAAAAAAGGTGGGGGATCATTAATTCTGGATAGTCACTAAAGAGGCAATGATTTATTCATGGGAAGCTCTCGGGAGAATTCAATGTGCCCAAATGGCAAAGAGACTTGTCAAGCTTGTTATCTGGGGGATAAAGGCTGCTGTCAGCTCTTTGTAGGAGAGCTCCGGTTGCAGTAAGTTGGCACCGCTCTCATCTCGGGAGAGCCGGTTTATTTAACGGGTGGAGAAGCCGCGTTCCTCATTTCCAGCTGAGGCTGAAAAAAGCCTGTACACGTTTCCACTGATCACTTTCCTGTTTTCCAAAAAAAACCTCATCCCTCCTGGCCCTTACCACACACAAGCAATCGCTCTGTCCCCTGTAAATCAGCAGCAGATCCAGCCGGGATACTCCATCCCCGTTCCCAGGGACCAGCCACTGCACCGGCTCTCCTTGGCACTCTCCTAACACAAAACAGCACCACAACTGCTTACATGGGCACCCTGCACAGCAAATGAGCTGCTCTCTTTCAGGATAAGCTCCTTTAATTTTGTTGCCAGGTTGGGGAGGTACTAATATGATAAACAGACTCATTGGATTTAACTTGATTTAAGAATTTGACCATTTCCTCATCACTTTCCCATCCAATTAGCCTCTTCCTAACGACTGGGGTTTGAGCAGTGATTTTGCATCTAATAGTAAACAAGCTTGTTCATGCTCTTTAGCCAAGTGACTGCCATGGAGTGCTAGGATTTATTAAACCAGTCACATATGACTGTGCTATGGTGATGGCTGCAAGGGAGGGAATCAGCTTCTGGCCTTTCAGGGTTTGCCCCAGGCTCAGAGCAAGGCACTGGTGACTCCCCAAAGCTGATTTGTTCAGTGTTAATTATGGTTGTATGAAAAAAAAAAATCAGGCCTTATTTCCCATAATTATAGCCTTCCAGACAAGAGAGGAAGGTGTCTCCTTCGATGAAAATGTCCACTTCAAGGGGTTGAAGAAAAAACAGGAGAGGGTTACCAAGTGCTATTCCATAATACTGAAATCATGAAGCTTAACCTTAAAAAAGAAAAGGTTGAAAGGAAGGATGAAAACTTGCTCTAAAAATGTGTGTGCATCAGTGGATTTACACAGGAGAAAATGCACAAGCACAATTTTGTTTTCACTAGTAATTCTCACCATTTTGCTAATCCAGTTTTGTGGGCAAAGCCTGTGACAGAGCAGCAGTGAATGTTTGGCTGTGGGCAGCAGGGCCTTTAGACTTCAGCTTGAAATCAATTACAAATTATTTTGAGAGTAATACATTTGGATTAGGTTTTCTAGTCAGTTAATTTCTCCCATCTTTTTTTCCTTCATTGCATCTTTAGCTCAAACCATCTAATTTTCACATGCTCCTGCAGACAACCCATTAGCACAGAAGTAAAAATGAATGTCATAAAAAGCAGATATAATATAAAACTAATTAATGCATCTGCATAATAAGTTCATAACAACACCAGAGAAAACACTGAGAGAAAAGGGAGCCCAGAGGATGCAGGTGGCAAGGAAAATACTTGTTGCACCTCCCATTTCAAGATGGGGAACATCTTGTCCTCCTCACCACTCATTTTCTGTAGTGGAGTGCTCACAGAGAAAGTTTCTGAAGACTGAAAAGCACTGTTCTAGCTCGGTTTAAAATAAAGGGGTTGTGGGCTGCTTCTGCCCTAGAAGAAAATATCTTTCATGATTTAGACTTAAACAAAGTTTCTTGAACTCTAAATTTGAAACAGCACATTTAAAGGCAGGTGGGTGGAAGGCTGTGGAGGTGGGAAAGTGAAAAGACAAAGGGAAGAGAGCAGGGGAGAGCTCTTGGGAATCTGTTCACAGAGAGCTCTCAGAAATTTTTGAAGTTGAGGAGATATTATGTTAATATAAGTTCTAATTGCTAGGCAATAAACAACACCCACCTGCTGACTAAATGTCAGGACCAAACTTATCTCTAAATCTGCTTTGAAACAATGTCAGTCATATTATCACAAACAGATTGAACCCTTGCATTCAGTGTTAAAATAAAAATAATCCAGGATTTTTAATTACCCGAAGTTAGAGACCTCAGGTATTTGAAAAAACCAAACAAACAAAACCCCAAACAATCTTGCAGTAGGCGGCGAGAGCTGCAGAGAGTTGTGACTGTTTGGGAGCCAATTATGAAATAAAACCCCTAAGAACTGCACCCACGTGCTGGTTATGGATGTGCAGCACCTCAGGGAGCACGTGAGACCAGGAGCGAGCGACACCATGCTGAGGTCTCCAGGAGCAGCGTGTCCCCCCTGGAATGCAGGAGGGGAGGGAGCCCAGGCACCCTCTGTGCAGGCTGGAGTTGGCATTTCCACCCACAGGCAGATCAGGCTGTAGGGTGTTCCAACAGGGGCTTTGGCCATGCCTGCACACTTTGGACAGCTCAGGTGTTGGATGAAGGCTTGAGGATCTGGCAACTGTTGGTCTCACTAGTTTTATATGCACAAGAAATTCACATTTTAAAGGCAATGTTTGAAATGAATGGTTTTCTTATTACTAATAGCGTATCAGGATGAAAGAGTGCCTAGGGATTTACAGTGTCTCATCTGCAAGCAGGATATCCACAAGGATATACTGCTAACCAAAACATCTACAGTATGTTTGGAAAACTAAAAAAAAAACAAACAAAACCAATCACAAACCAACAACAAACCAGCTATATCCATTATGGACCCTAAGCCAGGAAATAGTAAATTACAACCAAGTCAGGGAAGCAATTCTGAACACAAACAAAATAAAGCAACTGTGGTTTGAAATAAAGGAGATTACTTCAGATTCACCCTTTCATTGAGTTAAGCCAAAAGATTTAAGAGTCTTCAGTCTTAAAAAAATGCATCTGCATTTTGGAATTCAGTGTTTGGTGAGCTGATGTCCAACCCCTGCCTTCTCCTGTGCTTGGGGAGGGCGTCAACCCTCTGTACAATGCAGCAAAACAGGCCTCCTTTGCTCTAAATACCACATCTTAGACAGCAAGATGGAAGGGATCTTGAATCCTCTGCTTGCTTAGAGTAAAGTAAATTAATAGATGGATCAACATATAATTAAAAATCTGTTTAAATCTAATATTCAGTAAAATGCTATGGAGTTTTGACTTAGTCCATTGTTCGGTTGGAAGGGCAGTGTTTAATCATAATGTTAGATTTAGCCACTGAGTTTCTGTCTATTCAAAAAATGCACTTTGTGCCCTCATTTAAATAATCCTCTTTCTATACAAATGCAACCCCTCTGAGACAGGAGCCAGCACAGGGGACACAAGTTGCTTTAAAACAGGCTATTTAATATTTTCCACAAAAAAAATAAGATTCTCAAGTTATTTAAAGGCCATGGGGCTTACATACCCAAGTACATCAAACCTCTGAGAATCTGAATCAAAGTGCATCACTGGGCTTTTCCTCTGCCTTCAATGAATGAAAATGAGAAATGAAGTAACACAAACGTCATAAAGCCACATGGCCAGCCACTGTCAGGAAATAACAACTTCAGCTTGCAAGAGCCGTCAGTGCTGCTGTGCAGCTGAGTCACACCAGTCTGCAGGATAAATGGAATTATGATTTAGCACACAGAATTAGGAGCTACAGGCTCTTTACAGAGCAAAAGGATGACCCAGCAGTGATGAAGCTGCTTTGGAAGTGGGAAAACTGAACTCATCTCTCCTCAGCTCCAGCCCTCTTGCACAATCCTGGAAAACACACCAAGTTTTTCCCTTCCTCTTACGGCTGTTACGAAATTAAATATATAATAGACTCAGAGGCATTCTAGTCCTCCTGCAATGGGGATCAGGAATGTACAGAAGTTCTTGGAAAGCTCTTTTCTATTTATTTCTCAGTGTGGACAATATTTCACAGCAAGACTTTATACAAGTTTATTTAGCCGGTTTTGGGAGTGGATTAAGTGAAACCTGTGTGCAGGATGACAATATCCTTGTAGGAAGCTAATGTGAAGTAGTTATTTTGTTTTAAATTCATGTTCTACCTTGCTGTGAAATAGTTTTCTTGTGTAGATAAATATAAAAGACAAAGAAATGGGCAATATCTGTTAAGTAATTTTTGTAATAACCAGTTTAGCCATTATCCATCACTGAATTGGAAGTTAGCTTTAAAAGCTTTTCTCTTATTAGAATAAACAAAATTAATCAGATGATAAAAAAAATCACCACAAAAGGCAATCAATTGACAGGTGTTTGAGAAGACTCATGAAAATGTACACTTCTGTCTCCTTTTGGACAGTGAAGTGTAATCTATCACAGCTCCCAAGGGATATTTAAATATCACCTAGCAGAAGGGGGGAGAAAAACAGATAATCAAAGAAAGCAGATGCTAAACTGCAATCTGGAATGTTCTGAGCCACCAATCTAACAGAGAAAGGAAACTCATGAAAAATAATACAGCTGCAGCAGGAACATTTGAAAAGCAATGACAATTATGTGCTCCCCGAGCAGCAGAAGGTAAAAGTACTAAAGTGAAGCTATAAGTTAGTAATAGTAAAGGTTGTTGGAAACAGCATGGTTATTTCCTTCAATTTCAGTCCCAGCTGAAGTTATTTTTCTATTTATAAAAGATACTTGGTTTGTTATGAGACATTTCTCACGTTTATAGATCTCTCACTAAAAGCTGAAGAGTTTGGCTTTATATGAGAAATGTATATAACTTTGGAGTCTTCAAGAGAAGTGTTTTTATATTATACCCATTGGGGATGAATTTATGCACTTAAAACCACAAAGGGCCTAACGATGCAGACAGAGGTTTCCAGATTGCTCCCACTGATTTCAATAACCAGGCACTTATCAGCAGTGTTGGTTACCTCACTGCTTTTATAAATTCAGCTCAACTACTTGGTATTGCCTTTTAAGACACAAAAGACTTGTATGTTGAAAATAATTGTCACCCAAAGAATTTGCTGCTTTTCTTGGCATACAGGGGAGAGATCCCTCACTTCCTTCACCATTATGGTTCTAAAAGAGGCAGGAACAGCATGACAAAAAGAATATTGCTAGAGTTGTGAATCAAACAACCCTGGAGCTGCTAATTCCAGTGGCATGTTAGGGCTTGAAAACTGGCAGGAAGCATCTTTGATTTTCCAAAGTGGAATACATGACTTCACACACAGGGCTATGCAGTGCCTCTTGCAAGCACAGCCCCAAGAGCTATGATCTTCCACTCTTTATCAAGTTAGACACATCAGAAAAATCAAAGACACTTATTATGTGTCTGCCCTTGTCCCTGGATAGTAGAGCATGCCATGATTTATTGCAGAAGGATGACCAAGAGCTGTTTACGCACCAGAATACCCCACCTCTGCAGTCTGTTCCTGTTTCAGCCTGCATGAGAACTTTTTGTGTGTATGCACTGTGAAATGAACAGGTCATGATTAGTTCCCAGAGTCTGCACAGCAGTCCCATTTCCCTTCTGAATACAGAGAAGATTATCTAATATTGGAAAAAATACAGGGAGTAGATGCCTTCACTTGCTTGCAGTGAAAGTACTGTGGAGCGTGGGGAGCTCATAGGGGAAATCAACGTGGAAGCCCCAGAGCATTTAAAGTTTATAGGTCTGAGCTTCCTTCTCAAAGACAGCGTGTGAACCCTGGGATGAGGAGCAAAACCTCTCACATTTGCTTGGGATGCTACCTGTTAACAGGTCCATGGTTGCAAGATCAGGGAGTGACCTTTCTAAGACCTGTCCATATAGGTGTGCAAGACTTGTGAAGGGCTGTGACAAAGGGAGTGAGAACAGTGTGCACTCCTAGTTTTCTTGGTGACTAAAGCAAGTGTCCCATGTGTGCAGCAGCTGGCAAGACTGAATTTTTGCAAGGGGATTGCATCAACTTCTGTCTTGGAGATCTAATCCTCCCTGCTGCAAGGTTTTCCTTAAATACTTTTTTTTTAAATTTTTGCTTCTGTTTCACATTAATTAAACAAGATCAGGACTGGCATTCTTAGCATAAACATGATATTTATTAAATTCATTAAAGATGAACAGGAAGGTACCAAAATGCCTAACAATATATCTCTTCTGTTTGCAGTGTCCACTATTTCAATATTATGAAATAACAGTAGAGTCCTTGAGGCATGTTTCAGCTCTTTGAAACTCATAATTGCAAGCTGCTATGGAGGCACAGAGCTTACTTGAGCTTAAAATAGGAAGACACATTTCTATGACTGAGAATAGTATCATCAATCATCATAGCAAGGATTAAAATACAAAGTCTTAGTTCTCCCAGTCCAGGTGATTTAACTCCCATGTAAATTTAACTCCCTGTTAAAGCTACTCCCTGGTAAACAACTTGTTTGGCTATTTGGGTGGTTTTACCATTATTATACACTCCAAATTTTGGCTACTGCACCAAGCTGTAGTTTCTGGCTTCCATTAGACATAACTACTCTCAGTGTTTATGCAATAATAGTTCAAAGTATGTCTTTACGCCAATTCTCATTGCCAGCCCTTTTTTTTTTTTTACTTGATTTTCATCTACCCTGTGAAAAACAGTAAGATATTTTGTAATGAGAAAGAAGGATTTCAGAATATGAAGCTGCTGTATAGCCTGGCTTGAAAGCAACCTCCCACCACAGTACAGCAGAAAGAAGTTCTCAGAGACTCAATTTGGGAACATGAAAGGGGGAATAAAGAAAAGAGGAAGCTGGAACTGTACAAGTTTGTAGGAAGAGGTAAGTTCAGATATATTTAATACCCAGTAAGTAATTAGCAATTTAGTCTTTTCTGGGCCCACTGAAACCAGAAGTCAGGCGTGACTCTACCAGTTTAGCAATGGCACCATTTCAGCCACTGGAAAGGGACACGGAAGAAACAAAAACAGGTTTTCCAGAGCTGTGTGACTGATATACAGGATCTGTTTCATACAACTTTCACACTCACGTTTTCCAGTTCAGAAAGCTGTGACCACAAATGCCTAAAACTGAGTATTTCTCTTCCATTAACCTTTTCTGGAAGTATTATGCACTTGCATTTCCTAGTGGATGCCTATTTTTTGCTATTATCATTAATTATGGCTTGGCATGGAGCTTATGTTAATTTTGTTGATTGCAGATTTTTGCATTTACAGATTCCCCAACTGTACTTGCATTGTGGTGATTTCTGGCTGGGAAAGGGCCCTCACTCCTCTCCCACTGGCTGAGGCTGCTCTGCAGGCTGGCACTCTTAGTGACTTGTCCTTTAGGATGCTCTTGGGGTACACAAGTGCTCCCTCCCTGCCATGCTCTTCCCCATTCACCCAAAGACCACTTTTAGTCCATATTATCTCAATCATGGCACTTTACTGTCAAGGTTCAAAGAAATAAACAGTGATAATAGATGAAAAAGCAGTAGACAAATAACCAAAATTAAAATACTAGAAGAAAATACATCTTCATGTGCCTTGTTTACTTTAACTTACCTTCCTTTTCTCCGTTAAACACCAACACCAGAAAAATAATATCTCAGCTTTTCAGTATGCCTGTTTAAATGAGCTATTTTTTGTTTTGATTTCTTCCCTATATTTCTTGCTATCTGCACTATTTCTAGGCAAATTCTGGGAAGCTTTTAAATGAAGGCTTTAACTGCTAACATGTGCCCTTCATCAGTGCTGCCTCCAGCAAACCTAAGCTTCTCTAAGAGGTCTTCAGAAGACAGCAGTAAAGCTGTTTAGTGTAAATTAGAGTAATTTTCTTGCTAAAATCCTGGCTGAAGAGAGAAATTATTTTAGGAATCAAGAATAGAAACAGGCATCAAGAAAATGAGATGATATAGTGGCATGCCTGTTCTTTCAATCTCACTTTGCTTTATGTCTTCTGTTTGCTTTTTTATGACAGGTGGACTAATTGCTATAACCAGAGATAATCACTTAAGAAGGACTAATAAAGAAAATTAAAATGCCCACTCTGAAATAACTGGGAGTTTAGTTTTGGAATAGACAATCTCTCAGCAGCATGTCAGTTCATGCAATGCTGTAAATACTTCTGCTTAGGTAGGAAGAGCAGTTTTCCTCCTGTCTTACAGCAGCTCATACCTCAGAGAGCAGAATCGAAGGCTTTTACACAATCACAACAAAATTAGTAAATACCTTCCTTTTCTCTTTGCTCCAGTGAGTTAACAAAATGAGTTTTTCATTAAACCAAAACACTCCAAGATAGCTTCTGAGAATTTACATTTTTTTCACCATCCAAGAAATAAATCATACATAGGAGATAGATATATATGTGTGTGTGTGTGTGTGTGTGTCTATGCATGATCATGTTTACCTCTAGGGAAACTGAAATATTCAGAAAGAGCTGAGATAGAGGAATGATTCAGGTTCATAACATCCAGTAACAGGAACTTATCTAATGAATGCTAATTTGCCTTATATGCCCATCTCATTCAGTTGCTGTTACTGCACATCAGACAATCAAGTTTGTGAAGTCAGAAAATCTATTCTTAAGTGAGAGTTAACACGGAAACCACTTCTAGACAGTTCAAAACACTGAATTTATCAAATGAGAGGTCTCTAAGTCCTCCTCACAGACAGAATTTTACTTTCACTTAACGCCCAGGTGTTTTAAATATTAGATAAGTGAAGACAGGCAAAGCAAGTAGTGCCGCTGTATTTAAGAACCTCTGCAGTTGTTGTTAGGCCAACTCTGCAATGCACTGGGGGCATAAAGCTTTGATGTTTTGACTGACTCTTAGGGATTAAATTTATGCTTATTAACTTCAAAGAGTCCTCTGCTGAAGAGAAAAAAAAAGGAGTAAAAACGTTCCCAAAGGACTGTCTATTCCAAAAATGCCTTTAGTAGTTGGAAATGTGGGCTGCCTGCAGGAGATGAGGTGCTGGGGATTCTTTCAATGTTCTCAGATGGTGTCCTGCTTTATGTGGGCAAAACTTGACAGCAAGTCTATCAAGGTCATAACCAACACACAGATAACCAAACCTGGCCAGAGGAGATCATCTGCTCATCTCTACTCTGATTTTAGCAATCCCTTTCAAGAAATTCAGTTGCATGGTAGAAACCTGCTGGCTTGATGATGTGTATGTTTCCTTGTCCCAGTGTATACACATAAATATTTTGGAATGGCTTCTGATTGCTGTGTGCTACTGTAAATTTTAGCTGTGCACGTGTCCTAGTCCCAAAACAGCTCAATGAGTTCCTGAAATAGACTGCCAAGTGGAATCAAACAATATTGACCTGCCAGCAGCACAGGGTTTTCAGCTCAGTGTTCACTAATACAATACTAATACAGCATCACCATTTCTGAGTTTCACAAACAGTGATTGCAAATGTAAAAGACATTTTACATTTGTCTTTTGTAAAATGAGAGGGGAGAGACGTTCTTCCTACCTAGAGATGGCAAGAGGCAATGGAACTTGAGTGAGCCTAACTATTATTAGGATTTAAGAAAATTTTTCAGCACCCTCTGTTTAGAAGCGATAATCACATAATCTCCTTCTTAACACACTTTGAGATTAAGCAAATCAGAAGTGCTAAGAAGAAGCTAATTATTCTTTATGACTGTACAGAGAAGACTGCTGTAAAAAGTTTTATTTTTCTGATTTCTCATCAGAGTTTCATTAACTACAAACTTAGTAGTTTGTATGTTCACACCCCTTTGAAATTCAAAGCAAATTAATTTCTTAAATTTGTCAGAACCAAATTAAAGGAACAAGGTAGAAGTTGCTAGATGCTCTAAATTTGAAAATCATGCCTCTGTATTGTTGTTTTCCAGGAAAATCCTAGAAAAAAATAACTTCAGGGAAATCTTAGGCTTGTTTCCAAAATCTTAAAACCCTCCAGGGAAATAACTTTCACCCTGGAATGTGTCAATATTTTGCTACCTGAATCGTCTTGTGAAATTCATGGTCTTGACACCTCATTTAGGAAGGGAAGTCTGTGAAAAGCAAATGCAAAGCCACTTCATCTAGTTCAGCTACTGATGGTCAAAGTTCAAGCTACAGTTTTTATTAGACTGACCCTCTGGCCCATCTTCGTTCATGTATCAGGAAACCTCTTGTTCACAACAGACATTCCTCTAAGAGATTGCCTCTGATTCTTTTCTAGGTTAGATGGATCCTAAACAGGATTTTATAGCTTTGAGATATACATATTATTTGAGAAATAAAGATAAAGATGCAATAATAGTACACTTTTTAAGACACCTTGTGATGGCTCAGTAAAAATTACATTTTCTGTTACCTTATTTGACATTTCCAAGTAACCCAGAAATTCTCCAGTGCAAGCATGTGATAGTTCAGCATAATTTCTGCTCTCAATGAATTCAAATACATTACATTCTAGCTAGAACAAGGCAGTATTACAAGTAAATGGAAAATAAATAATTTACACATCCTGTCAACATCTGCAATGTCTGCTACACCGTGGAGCTCTGCAGCCTGACTGCCAGCAAAGGAGGAGGCAACTTGGTGTATCAGCTTCAGAGAACCTGGCAGGGATGGTTTCCTCACAGCTTCCTTCTTAGGGAAAAGTTTAAAACTGCAGGTCATTCCAGCCAAGCTGGACAGATCCTGGCAAGGGGCATAGGGACTGAGGTGAGTCTCTTTTTCAGAGGCTGGGCCATGAAACAATTATCAACAGCAGTCACAGAGCACATGCACATCTAGACTGGGCTTTGGTAAGGAATGTGCCCTTCTTGTTGCCTTTAAACAGGTCTGGGACTCCAGGGCCTATCCCTGAGCAAACAGGCAGAGGGGAGAAGGAAATCATCCACAAGGATACAGCCAGGTGCAGATCTGGGAGGAGAGGAAAAGCAGTTGGGGTTATGGTTTGGCTTTAATGACCAGTTTTGCCAAACTGGAATGACCGTCCCTCTGCATATCACCTGCTGTCATCACAGGAAGTTATTTGTTGCATTTTCATCCTGAGATTATTTCAGTCTTTTATCTGAGGCTTTTAAATCAGGCTATCCAAACAGACAAAGAACACATATTACAAGCTTAGGCTTGGATCTTCTTTGTAAGGATGCAAAAATGCATTATGCAATAGTGCCTGATATATCTGTCTAAGAATATCACAGCTCCATCTTTATGGTAGATGGAAAAAGACGAGAGTTGTAGTTTTTATGGAGTGACAGAGAAGCAAATTGTAGCACTTCCTCCTCCATCCATTTAGGCTGTATTCATCATTCCTACTTCTCGTTCCATGCTTTTCCCTGGTGCATCATTGCTGGGGAAATGTCATTAGTGAGGGTATTGTTCAATGTAAGTCATAGGAAAAAAGAAAAAAAAGAGAGGCAACTGGAGCCTATACAAATCAGCCTCAGGGAAGTCTTTGGGGGAAAACTGGTATTGCTGAGTAGTTTAGAAAGCTAATATTGTCATTCAGAGTAAGATTTAAAACCACAGATAGAATATGAAAAAAAGAATGAGGGAGAGTTGATGGAGGCAGCTGGGGAAATCTTAAATGGGGAGAAGGCACATAAATTTTATTTACCTGACTGCCAGTGCAGCTAAGCATGAATAACATTGCTTTCCCTTTTCACCTTCCCTCCAAGGTCAAGCAAACCTAAGATAATTTTAAAGTACAGGCATAATTGCTCTTTTTCAGAAATACACTCCACATTTGGGACATTATAAAAGTATTTCCATAATGATCAGAAAACTAAATCTCTTAAATCTCCTCAGTGAGGGGAATGTCATGTAAAAACCAAAGGGATGCCAGTCTGTGTCACCTCTCTCTCTCTGTGAACCTGCTTATTTCCAAGCATTTTTTGGAGAGCTGTAGATGGCTGGTAAAAGACTTTTTGGGGGATGTTTGCAGGAAAACTGAAAGTCGTCTCTTGCTACTGAAAAGAGCACAGACAGTATTGTTCAGGTAGGCTTTTATAAAAATAAAATTCCAAACTCATTTTTAAAATACCCTTGCAATTGGCACCTTTGAATGTGTAAAGAAAAGCAAGGTGTGAGTTTTTGCCAGAACAGGGTTGTAAACTCTCTGGTGCATGAAGCACCACAGAATGGGTGTTTCTAAAGCATGAAATCCTGATTGAAGAATGGGCTGTATTTTACTAGAAATATGATTTATACAAGTAGAAAAACCATTTTAGTCCAAACCACCAGCTGTCCAGAGATAAATGTCACTCGTTTGCTGAGAAAGAGAACCTGTGCCCAGCTCACAGGTAGCTTAAGCAGTGTGTATGTAGGAGATACACATACCAGCATATGTGCTATACAGCTTGTAAACAGAGCAGGCTCCATAAAGCCTGGAAATATCACTGCCAACATCAACTGTGAAAACTTATCTTCTGTGCGTTCCACAAACAAATCTCCAAGAGTTTTGTTCCGCTTGTTTCACTAATGATCTTCATTTCTATACCAAAGCCATAACTAAACCCAGGCAGCCACCAGACAAATTGGGAGGATTTAAACAGCAAGCTGCTGGAGGCTCCGTCTCTGTTGAAAGAGACCAAGGTAATGAGTAAGCAACACAGCAAACCTACCTCTAACAATAGCAATATCCTGCTTGTGTGACTCACTAATCCAATTTCTTTCCATTTAAACTGAAAGTTAAATGCTCCTTTAAGAGTGAATACCCACCCCAGCCCTCACCCTTAGGCAGAGGAACAGTAATGATTTGGGAGTGGATTCCTGCAGGGATGGGGTTTCATCCTCTCATTGCAGCATCACCTTCCAGAGCAGATAGAGGAAACATGAGAAACACTGTGTGCTACCAGGCAGGCCCTTTTGCTCTTTTATGCACTGAATCTTGTTTGCAGGATGTGTTACCAACAGAGCAGGAGGTGTGAGAGTCTGTGTTTTCAGGTCTCACATCTCCAGGCAAGTCAATAGCCTGGGTTTAACACGGCAGACTGGCCCCTGATAGACCATTGCCAGAACTACTGCTCAAGTTTTCCTGCACAACACCTAAGCTGCCTTTTCTTCCACTTCCCTGCTGTCTCTCATCACCCTGTGGCTAAAGTGGGCCATTTTCTAATTTCCACTGCTGCACATGTTTATATTAGGAAGGATTTTTGCCAAGGTTTAAGCTGTTAAGAAGGCAAGATCAGCTTTACATAGCTGACAAAGGTGACAAACATGGGAAGAGTTCCAAGTCATCTTGACTGGTTTTAATAACCAGATATTTTAATGTGAACTTGTAATGGACAAACTGCTACAGGAGTAGCTCTTTCTTTTGGTGTTCCAGCTGGTTAATTCCCAATTAAATTCCTTCAGGACATTTTCAGAGCTCTGAAGCACAGAGGAGTTTGTAGAGTCAGAAATTTCAGCGCTGTTGTTTTGATTCTGACAGTAGCAGACTAAAACCCACTAAATTAGACTCAAAAAATTAATGTCCCAGCTGTTACCTCTCAGATACTTCATGGATCAGACATTCAGCATAAAGACATAGCAGTGAGTCTACACTTTCAAATGTGCTTTCTTCAGGTGATTTTACCCTACATCCCCTGTGGTGAATCACCCATGATTTTTGTTAAGCCTTGACGTTCTTTGTGGCAACAAGAATCTGATTCTTATTTTCTACAGTGTTGGTTCTAATATCAAAGAAGGCTAAAGACAAAACTTACTATAAACTGTCTTCTAATGAAGCTCAAGGACTGCCCTGGGATGCAGAAAATGAGTGGGATCTGAGCCTGTTTTGTATTCACACAGCTCTCTGTGGGACCAGTAATGAATGTGCCTACTGTACCCAGGCATCAAAAATTATTTTGGTTCTGTTGGGGTTATTTTACATTTAGTTTCAATTGATAAATGAATTGAGTTTGGCAGGAATTCCAATTTGCATGTTTAGCATAAGGTACAAGGCCATTTGAACTGTGATGACTGGGAGAACATGCATGTAGTGAGAAATTATGCAAAAAGCAGTATTTTGCATTTTCCTATCAGCTTTACCCAGAGATCTTAAAGCACCTTATAACTTCAAATTCATAAGAGCCAGTTTATGTACACCCTTGCTGAATTACTGAGAAATGATATCTCAGGCAGATCCTGTAAGCCAATTCCTGTACTAAATAAAATTTTGTTTTCTATGTACAAAATAAATACGCATGTTCTCTTATTTGCATTTAGGTATTTATAATAAGGCATTACTACAGGCTGCATATGTTAATTTCACAGTGTCAGCAACATAGAATTTGCATTGGAAATGTGCTTTCCAGAACGTATAATATGTAGGTTTCCCACTACATCTGATTTTTCAATATCCTGCAAGGCAGTGAGGCAGATACTCCATTAAGGAAAGCCAGCACTAGCACTATTTGGCTTCACCTTTATTATTGTCACCCTATTTCTTTTCATGAAGAAAAGATTGCTAATGCACATAAATATTATCATGCAGGAGGGAGAGCAGAGCAGCTATTGAGGCACTCCCCACTCCGTTATACCTGCTATGCTTCAAAAGGGAGCACTTGTGAAAAAAATCTAAATTGTGTTCTAGTTCTTGGCTATTTTACATGGGTTTGACTGCATGTAAGTCAACAGTGCTACTCCTGATTTATATCAGTACCTGGGAAGCAGTTGACTTGAGATCTATAAGAGGCAAAACCAAAGTCAAAAATTACATTCAGTCAATATAACTCTTCTCATTTTTGTTGCAATAAAATAAATAGATTTTTATATCATTCAGTTGATCTCAGTGCAGTGAAATATTGAGATGTAGACAGCAACCTTATTTTAAAAAGTTATCTCACTGACTTGCATTTTCTATGCTAACAAGATTTTACATTAGGAGTTTTAGAAATATTCATTACCGGTATCAAGACTTGCTGGATTTAACATGCTGTGAAAGAACTGGGCTAAGGCATAAGGACAAAGTAAGGATAATTCCACAGCCATTGTGGGATCATATAAGACTAATTCATAGACTCTGCATAAACTCTGCCAAGTCCTTCAGACACATTTAAAGATATTTCCTTAAACAACTTGTCTGAATTCCTCTAAGCAAACCAAGATTTCTATTAGATGTAAGCAATTGCAAGCTAGATGCAAATCAGAGAAACTGAGGAAGATATCAATGAGGCCTGACACACACATAATCTTAAGATTCCTACAGGAGACACCATAAAATAATAGAAAAAGTAGATATGAATGGATGCAAAACTTGCATCATCTTGCTGTACCAGAGTGGCAAGTACCATGTTTGCAGTTGACATATTTATGTTTTTAAATATTTTAATATTAACTATTTTAAATATTCAAATATAATTTAAATATAAATTTATCAACTTTGACTCGGTTTTTTATGTATGTAACACTTGTATTTTTGAGGTAAAATATAAATATGCAAGTATCAATACTTATATTTTCTAAACACTGTCTCCTAGGCAATCTCCACCATCCTTCCCTTTAGAAAGCTTACATAAAATCTATCACCTCCCTTCCTGTAATATAGGACCACTACTTCTTTTACTGTCCAGAGAAGCCAGTAAGAACTAGAAAATAACAGAATGATTTGGTTTGGAAGGGGCCACACAGTCAGTCCTCAGACACTCCTTGCTCTCCTACATGTCATCCTCCCCAACTCCTGCTTCAGTCTAAATAGTAATCTGAATAAGATCATGTGAGTTTCTTTAGCTGTAGCTCTCAGTGATGGCGAATTTATTTTATTTTATTTTTTTCAGAGTATTTTGTTCAGCTGCAAAAGGCAATACGATTTTCATGCAGGACACTTGGGAACAAGTATTTAACTGCGTAATCTACTTAATACGTGTTGGTCAAAAGGGCGCAATTATCGACAACCGGACCGCGGGTAAAATCCCCATTAGCAAGTTCCACACATCAATGGATGCCCACTCTGGTTGAATGAAAGCTGATAATGGTATTGTGTGAGCTCAGAGCCCGATGTATTTAAACAAAGCTCTCTGGCTGTAAGGTTAGGGCAGAGTTCTGCGTGTTGAAAAAACTGATAATTGCATTGACATAGTGGATACCCTATTTTTAGATGAATCAGTGAGGTCTTCCAGCCCTAGGGTTATTGCCCTAGATAATGGCCAAGGGAGAATGAACAAGAGCTGTCTTGTGTAAAACACAGAGATGGTCTCTACCATTCTGTCTTTGCATATATTTTTTGGGTATGGCTTTACTGGCCAGACAGACAAATATTAAGGCCAGTACATGTTTCACTCTTTGACTTTGTTAATGCACATATCCTATGTCTAATATAATCAGGGTTGCTGCATTTAGCAGCTAAAAGCAGAGCAGAATTGGCAAAACCACACACATCAATGTTCAGCTGCTCCATGGAAGGAAATGGAGAAGACTGAAACAACTGAAACCTCACATTTCCTGCATGATGTCGCTTGAATTTTGAGGCATTTACATCTGAGGGTGTGACTAAATTATCAGATCAATCTAACAAAGTGTATTTACAGCTGCATTAGGAAAACAGCTAGTAAATCAATTAAATATGACTTAATTGTCTCTGAGTCAATTTTGAGTTCTTTACCCTTGCTATAGTACAGGAAAATCCTTCTGTTAAAATAAATGTTAAAAATTCCTGTCAATACACCACACAAAGGTACCATTCTATGGACAGCAGCAGCACAGAGTGTCTCCAGCATTCATTTTTTATCCTTTCCTGTAACAGCTCATACAGTGTCACAGCAGAGTCTTTGAATTCATGCATAGAGGGTAATACTTGGCTGAAATACAGACAATTTCCTAATATTTCTATTAGATTGCCAACAGTCCTGTGTTTGGCTTAGCCCAGGTCCCATGAATGCTGTGCTCTGAGGGAGGACGGGGCTTCTGATGGTACCTCTGTATAGGCTGGAGCTCAAGTACAGCACATAAATCACAGCTAACAAAAATCAGCCAAATGTGGCTTTCTGTGTTTTTCTACTGTCTGACTTGCTGAGTGTTTTTGCAGGATCTGGTTAGTGAGACACTTGTTTTGTGATGATTTGTTTCATTATGGCTATTTTAAGGGGCACAATAAGAGAAAATAAAAATTAAAAATATTGAAAATATCAGAATATTTAAAATAATAGAGGGGAAACATAAATTGCATGAAATTGCTATATGAATAATCAGCCACAGTCTCAGAAGGCTGTTAGCAGTCAGTCACCCTCACTAAACTGTGACATCTGACCACAGAAAGGAACTCCAAGTTTGCCTGATGGGAAATGCAGGTTTTCCTCATCTGAAATGCTTTGTTCACTTCTGTTCCAGATTAAAGCACCGGAGAGTGAGTGCTGCAGGGAGAATATCTGAGCCTTGTGTAGCCAAGTGGGTAAAACCCCTGTAAAACTGATAACTTTTCCAGTAATCTTTCTGTGGATTTGTCCCACTTATGAATGGCCCGAGCTACAGAGTCCATGTGAAAACCACAGAGAAATAAACATGGGGGAAAACGTAAACAGAAGGCCTGAGAATCTGCAGTTACAGCTTCTGCTTTTAAAGATATTGTTACGGTGCTTGCTTTGGCCCTTTCAGTCTCTGTGCAGCATGAAACTGCCTTTCACATGCCCACTCTCAAAACAGGAAGAGTAATTCTGAAATAAAGGTTATTGATTCAATATAAGAATATTGAAACTACACAAAAATGGTCCATTTTTTCCTAGCCCAGGGCATAGCTCAGAATATTTATGGTTTCCATATATATTGCAACAGATTTGGATAGGCCATTGGCTGGGTCTCTAGGGTGACCTTTTCACTCTTGACCCTTGGTGCATTTGGAAAAGGAAACCACAAATGGTATATAATTAGATATAGATTTTCTAATATTTCAAATTCTGTAATTCTTTCCAAGGGACTTTATTTGAATTAATCCTTATGTCTAGAGATTAGGAGCAAGGTTACATTTAAAAGTAGCAAGTGCATACCTTGAGACCAAAGCAGAAAAAAGGAAAAATTAACTGTTATACTTGAATAGCTGCTAGACAGAAATACACAGAGGAGAAAATCTCTTTTTCATTTTCCCCTCACCTAACTTCTTCACAAACATGCAAGCTCTGATTTACAGTTCTATTAATAAAAAAAATAAAAAAAAAGGAAAAAAAGAAAAATGCATTCAGTATTTATTAAAACTGATGAAAACTCATGTCAGTGTTTCTTCTTGATGTTCCCTACTGATCCTATATCATTATATCATAATGAATACAAATTATTCAGAAGCCTGTCCAAATCTTGATGAGCAGGAATAAAAGAAGGGGATGAATAAATCTCCTGGAAAAAAAAAGTCAAGGTACAATTCCCATTAGACCCATTAATTACTACAGACCTTTTAAACCAACATAAATTCAAAGCAATATACTGATGTCAGAGTAGAAGTATTTATTTCGAGGAAAATATTACACAAAACCAGGCAAATCTGCTATCTATGGATGATTTACTTTTTTTGGTTTGGTAATCATTAGAGATGAAATCTCTGATTTACGGCACCGCTGAGAGCGCGAGTTCCTTCATAGTTTCGATGGAAGTTGTATAACCTGACTCAGAGCTGTGAGGCTGAAACAGAAAAGGCATAAAGCAAACTGAGTAAATAAACTCACACGCTACAGGCACATGGGAACAGCTGGAATGAGCTTTCACCCAGGCTGAATAAATCCCTGGCTAGGGAGCGCTGGGCTCGGAGCCCACGCAGGATCTCTCTGCCCAGCCTATTCAGGGTATGCTCTGATAAGCCACTGAGCCAGACTGTGCTCCCACAGTTCAGCCCACTTGAATCCAAGAGGTACCCCTGCCTTGCAGAAGGCATCCGACAGTTTTGGTGCTCCCAAGGGCCTCGAAGGAGGAGATTCACAGGTGAGTAGGGAAGATAAAAGAGCCATTAGTGAGGGATTTCCCACACTGCATTGAATTATGTGCCCATCTA
>JAWWTY010000027.1:15211056-15227077 GCA_035222235.1 Margarornis squamiger | reverse complement strand
CATGATAACATTGGGAATTTTCTGGGACCTTCCAAAATGTCTCTGAGCACAGATTTATTAACTCAGTGTTACAGACTGTGCTTCCTCCACATTCCTCGGTCACTGTCCTATTTGACCAACTAAAGGGCAAAAGGCTAAAACTGTGCAGTGTTCCTGGTGGTTCGTGTCTGTTCTTTTTTTCACTGAAACCAACAATTGTTCCCTTAACCCAGAAAAGCTCAGGTCCAGCAGTAATTCCTAGAAGTTGCTGGGAATGTGTCAGCCAAAAGCCCATCTCTTGGCATTTCAGTGAGCATTGAGGCTGAGGACAAAAGCCTTGCTGTGTTTTAATTGGCCCTAATTTATAAGCTGTGATTCTCCATATTCCTGTATTCCTGAACAAGAATTCCCAACTCACTACGCTGTCATTTCTTCTTTTAAAGAAACCTGATCACAAAGGGTGCTTTTTAAACCTACACCTGGCAGTGCTGCTCAGCAGATCCTGGGGCATGGGCAGTGCTGGCTCCATGCTGGAAGGTAAAGCAAGGACTGCCTGAAAAATCAACTTCCTGATTTAACTCTAGTGCACGGGAAAGCGAGCACTGCAAAGAAGAATTCTTTTCTTCAAGGTCTTTAGCATAAATTAACTTGAAAACAAAAAACTGCTGCAAAGATTTCTGCTGCAAAAGCTTTCAGTCTTTCATCCTTTTTGTCTACATAGTGGTAACTGCTGAGCAGATTTTTCATCCTCAGAATGAACATGGTAATCCCAATCTTAGACAAAAAAAATATATTAACTCACCTTATTTTGATGAAATGAAGAGAAATAAAGACAGGGTGATAAATACTGTCCTCCTCCCATAATAATCAAAGCTTCACAGATTTTGCTTGCCTTAAAAGAAAGCACTGTACCCTCTTCATCAGACCCTTTCACAGAGGAATATCAAAGACCTTTTTTTGCAGCTTCTCATGTCTTTGCTGTCTCTCTCCCCATGACAGGTGGCACAAGTTAATGCAGGGCTGCAGCACAGTTAAACCCCAGCACTGCCAGTCCCTGAGAAGTCTTCTGCTTTGACCCAATGGTTCAAACAGAAAGTACAGCAGGTTGTTCTGTCGCTCACGGCTCAGACCACATGGCATCCCCAGGGCAGTGACCCATACACAGCAGTTCTCATGCCTGGTTTTCTCCTGCATTGGAGAACCTAAACTTTGCATCCTTAGCAATGCATTTGGCTCAAAGCAGACCTCAGCTGCAAGGGTCTTTGCTTTGGCTATTCTTGCAGCATCCTTTACCTAATGAACTTGCAAAGCAGTCAAGCGTGGCTGCTTCAAGCTGCTCCAGAGCCCTCTGAGGCTTGCCCAGCAAGGCTGCCTGCGCAGGGGCATCAAATGACTTCCTATTTGTATCCACACATACGGAAATATTCTGCTATTCTTGCTAACAATCCCCTGCAAAGCTTTTTTTGGGTAGCCACGCACAGTGCTGGCTTTGGAAGAGCTTGCACTGCAGGCTCCAAAGCAGTGGGACTGCAGTTTTCCCTCTCTCCACCTCCCTCTTTCTTCCCCTCGTTTTCCCTGACACTTTTTTCGGAACACTGACTTTCCAGCTCCAGGCAAAACAGCCGCTGCTATTTTTCTCCTGATTTTCAAGGATCACCTCAAGTGAAACTTTGTGGCATTTTAAGAACAAGAGCATTTATCTGTGTTATTTATATAAACCTCCTCCATTAACCCCTGGATTTCTGTTTCGATTAAAAGCTGTATTGCCAAGAGTGTGATAGTACCCTCATCTTGCTCCCACATCCTCCCTCAGCTTTGTAGCAAAAAAGATGTTGCCTAGTCATGTTTGAATTACACGATGGGAGCTTACTACAAAAAAAAGAGTTATCACACTTTTTCAGGATGGATATATCACCCTTTGAGTACTGACTACCGAGTTAGAATAGCTACACATTTCAATTTACAAATGTCAGAAGTGCAATTAAAAATATGTAAACAGTCTGTAATTACTTCACCAACTTCACGGATCTGTTTTCCTAAACACTTCTGAAGAAAGTGAGTCCCTCATTATAGTGTGTAATCTTAGTCTTGCAAACCACAGCATCTTGGACCTCTAAAGATATGGAATCTGGCCCAGCAAATATTAGTGTGCTGTTTCTTTTCCTTCCTTAGTCTCTGCTATGTTCTAAAGGTAGCCCATGCATTCCCATGAGACTGGAAGCTGCTACTTAAAAACCTTGTAATAATCAAACTACATTTCACTTTATGCTTTCTTGCAACAAATACCTGGCCAGTATAAATTATTACAATCTCAGCATCAAACTTGCCTGTCAAGATGCCAGGTGTTTCAACACAACCCAAATATTCCAACATACAAAGGATCATTTCTTCTTCTATAACCAGATGGGCGGTTAAAGGGAAACCAAACCACTTGTAGAGCAACATAATGATTTCTTTGTTAATTAGGCAAGGTAATTATTTCCTCTACAGAATCACAGAATCATTTAGATTGGAAAAGACCTCCAAGATTATCAAGTCCAATCTCTAAACGTGCAGTATTGCAAGCCTTGCACTCCAAGGTGTTCTGCCACCAGAGCTACTTGCCAGGTAAAACCAAGCACTAGGCTGAAGTGAGATTAAAACACTTCCCTTCTGTTTTGCTGAGGCCAAACACGTTAGATTTGAGTAATACACTCCTGTAAACACTACAGGTGTTATGGGGCCTGTGAAAACACCCTGTCTTCCACCAGCACAATGAAAATAAATTAGGATAAATTACAAAATGAATATCATAAACCCACCAGACTTCACAGCAATGTCTTCTGGAAAGTATTTTTTATCTGGGGACTCAATCAAACAATATCCTCCGTCTACATGCTCATCAGAGCAGGCCAAATTCATTTCATGCAGCAAAATTCAGTGAGCAATTACGATTCAGTCACTTCAGAGCATCCTGCACAGTGCTACAATATAAAGATGTCATTTAAACTGATGCAGAAAATTAATTAGAGCCACCCTAACAATTTTGCATCTTTAAATTTGATAGGAGTTCTTTGCAAAACATCTGTGCTCCCCTCCCAGCTAATTGCAAGCACAGAGGGAAAAACCACAAGCATGATGTTTGATGCCTCTTCCCAGAGACCTATTTACACTCACTAATGCAAACACAGCTTGCTGCAAAACTTGCCAACACTCTGGGCTTCTTACACCATCCGATTTCCGCTTGCTGGCCAGTAAAAAATGCTGGGATTGAAACTCCTAGTTAAGTACATATTAAACCCCTGGATGCCTCATCGAGTAAATTGGCTTGTTGTGACACAAACTGACAAACTGGTTAAGGCTTGTGCTCTTTCCTGAGCTCAAGAAAAAGAGATTTGAAAAGACCTGACTGTGTGAGGGATGGCTGGAATGTCTGTCTTAATTTTCCAAACCTCTCAATGGTTTTGAAGTCTGCAATTATTCTCTTTAGATTACAGGAAGAGCAGTTCTGTTTGGGGCTGCATGGGATCGCTGCTGTTTCCTGTTTCAGGTGTTCCTTGAACTATTGAGCTGGCCAGGAAGGGCCAAGTCCAGTGGACAATGTAGCCTTGAGACATGTTGAAGGCTCGTGGCATTCTGTGTGCTGTAGGTGCAAAGGAAGATACTCCTTGCATGCAGAACAGCTCTTTTACCTCAAATGTTCTGCCTCAGAGAGTAAATGCCAGCAAGGAGGGGGCTTTTTCCTATTCTGTGTGTGTTTAAACTAGTTTATATTGTGTACTAGATTTTGAAGAGTCTCCTGCATGTGGAGACATAAAAATAAATATTCCTCACTTTTTGATAGAAAGGAAGAAGAGAAGTAAGTGCAGCAAGTTCTTCTTACACAGAGGATTAAACTTCTCTGCCATGCTCATGGGCTGTTTATTTAGCGCTGTGGAGGACATCCATTTCCATGCATTGCCAAGTGTGCATGGCAGTGCATTACCCAACATATCTGAGCAGGAATTAATGCTAATGAAGGAGGAAAAGCTGAGTCAAAGGGAGTGCACCAGGGAACAACACAAACCTCAAAGAGAGTGACTGCAGGCCTCGAACAGGTGCCAGGTGCTCTTGCAGAGATGGTGCCTGGTCTCGCTATTTGAACTGCTGCCCCTGAACTCTTGGTATCTGCTCTGCTGTTTTCTGTGTAGTTTCATTGATGTTTCTGAGCAAGGTTTATTCATCACTGCAAAGGTGCATCACCTCAAGTTCTTTGCTGTTATTCCTTGGCAGTTTTTTCTGACCCTTCTGCAAAAACCTACTCAATTAAACACCTGGATATTTATTTGAGAGTTCTCCTTAAAATCACAGTTTTATGTGGGGAAACAAATTAGTCAAGTGGTATATGAGGCGAAACAAAGGAATGATTTCTTCAGTACCATGATCTACAAAAGTTCATGACAATTCTGTCAGGTTTCCTAGCATGCTGGACTCACAGAAGAGGAAGGGATTTGAGTTCCTCCATTAGTATCTTTTAGGGGCAGACTGATAGATAGTGCCCTTCTTCTTTGATAGCTCCATTAAAAACCAAAGCTGTCAGTCACTGGCAATCACACACCATGATTTCAGCCACTATTTCACACTGTTATGGGAGCTGTGAAATTAAATACTAGCCCAGACAGCCTTATTTACAGGCTCTAGTAAAAGTAAAAATAAAAATGTAACAGCATTTTCTAATAATACAACCATATTAAAACTACTTCATCAATACAGAAAAAAAAATAAATGAAAGTCAGGTTAATTCCTATGTATTTATCCCTGGAGCTAAACGCTTGTGGAATAGTAGGAGGTCATTTCCCTGCAGAGATCTGTGTCCATACATCACTCTGTAGGGTCATGCAACTGGTGTGAAAAGTGGGATTTTGAGGCTGCACATCCCTGGGCAGGCCCAGCTCAGCTCAGTTATGCCAGTCCTGGGGGACAGTTGGGATAAAAGCTGTCCGTGCCCTCCAGGCTGTGAGGAATGGGACTGTTAGTCCCAGGAGCAATCTGTCACTATTGATAATGTTGTGTTTGTCAGCACCCCACAGTTTGTTTTCATTTTGCTGTTATCCCCTAACTATGTGCCATCTATCAACATAAACTGCCTCGGGGGAAAAACAGAGAGGAATGGGAGTAAGAAATTACTCTCAACATTAAGCAGAAAAGGAAAAAAAACTGAGTGTATTTGAACATAAAATATTTTAACTTTCCTTTGCAATAATTAGAATTTGTTCTTGCAGTGCAGTTTTCCTCTGCAATTACTTTTCTGACCTTCCATCATAGTGTGGGTGAGAAGCAGGAATATGAAAATGAGATGAACTTAATTAAAACTGCTTAATTTATCTCATTTCTTTTAAAGCCACCCTGATTGAAAAAAATTAAACATCTAGCAGGCTGTTTTCCTATTCTATTAAACAGAAATATAGTCCTAGAAATCTTCATCTTAAATATAATTCTACAAACCCTCATTTTTTATTTTATTATCCTTTATTTTTAACCTTTTGCTTTCTGTGTAAGAATTTCTCTGGTCACCCATAACAAAAAGAAAAAGCAATCCAACTTGTGAAACAAAGAAATCATTATTAATGCAGAAAATTTACTGAGCACTGAGATTTTTTGGGTTGCACACATAACTGGGAAAGAAAGGAAAGTTTCAGAAATGACACCTCCTAAAGCAAATTAAATTTTCTCCTCTTGAGGGTTCTGTCCAGTGGGGCTTAACTGGGAAAGAGAAATATGTTTTAGAGTCTTATTGAAATAGAGCTGTTTTAGTTGGGAGTGTCAGCATAGATTCAGAATTATTCCATTAAATTATGAGCATTATTTGAATGTCACAGCTGACGTGAAATGAGAATGAAGGTGATGATTAATGCCATGACTAAATTAAAATATTTATTATTGTAATTTGGTATTATTAGCAAACCTGAAGAAAAATAAATTATGCCAAAAATACCCAGTTGCATTTGTGTTCATCTAAACTCTTCTTTCTTTTTCAGTTGTATGGGAATTCTTCTGGAACCAGAACAAACCACCAACAGCGGTACAAGTTTTCCTGCAGCTCATCTGGCGAATGTCACCTAATTAAAAAGAAGCAAGTAAATTCAAATCTTAATGTCACTTGGTCTAACACAATAGTCACAATGTGAAAATTACATTTGTGACAGGACCAGGTGTCTCTCCATGTTCACAGACTTGATTCTGCAGATCCTTCCTCAGGCAGGTAATCTCAGAAGAAATAGTGGCTTGTTTCCATGAACAACGTTACTCATGTGAGCAACAGCTTGCATTTAGTGCTGCCTGTGATAAAAACCTCTGCATAAAAGTGACTTTGCTGCCACCCTGATTACTATTTCTATGTGTACAGTATTGTATTGCTGTTTCTTTTTTTCATGTAATTATACTTGATTAGAGAAACTGCATCACAGCAGGAGACAGGCAGGAGCAGATTTGCTGAGCCCTTGCACACTTCTGTTACGTGATTGCAAGCCTCTGAAAATATTTGAAGGTCATGCCGTTCCTCTGCCAACTATTTCTTTTTTCAGATGGTAAAAAATTTGGGAAGGTGCAGTGCTGCCAGCTGGAAAGTTATTATGAAACAAGCTTTTAGAGGAAATTTAATTCCATCACTGGCTTAATTACAAATGTTGTAAATGTTACATATGTGTCTGGTTGGTAGCTGTATATTTTAAACTCCCTGTCAACAGCAGTGCTGCTGCTCAAAAGCACCACCCAAGGTGTTCTCCAGCCTTTATTCGGTGGCTGAAGTCCTGTCCTGAGGACAATGTGCAGTTGGATGCAAAATGCATTCCTCGAGCTTCCCAGGGAGCCTGCAGGAGAGAAACCCAGATGATGGGAAAGAGGAACCCCAGCACAGTTGTATGAGCTGAATCATGTTTAGTCAGCAGGTCAAGTGCCAAATATCCATGTTTGGGGACATTTATATCTGCTATTTATATCCCTATTTAGGGACATTTAGGCTCTTCTACCTAAAAACCCTATTCAACTTCATGCCTCTCTCCAATCCTTGTACACAAGTGGACAGTGAAATGATCCCAGGTTACTAAGTGATACTTTGAGAGAAAAACTCAAGGACTTTTTTCTTAAATCAGCACCTAACAGCACAAATCTGTCATGTAGCTGAAGGGAGAAACAAAATCCTCCTTTCCTCAGATCATGCAGAAGCAGGTTTGATAGTCCTGAAGGGAATAAGGCTGAACTGCACCAGAGCAAGGTTTTGTCATAATATTTTTACAAATATATCAATTCAATGAAAATATGACTCTGCATGTGCCATGTCATCGGGTACAAGCCATGGCAGAAGTACCATGTATGTGTGTATTATGCTGTAAGCATTCAAGGAATGTGATTCTAGACATACATATTTTGCAAATAATGTTACACAGACAGAAAAGACAGCTATCTCATCTACTCTTCTCCAGGAAAGGTGAGCTGATTTCCACAATTCTCCAAAGTCTCCCCCAGTTCATTCTGATTTACTTATCTATTATCACTAATGGAGTGGATGCAGGACTCAAACACTCAGATACTGCAAAGCCTTTGCATATAGTGCACATTTACCTCATGTAGCTATGGAGTGTAATGACAAGCTATGTTTGTCAGTTTTCAAACTTTCACAATGCTTTCTTCTTATGCTGAGAAAGTTTTCTTGGTTTGATATAGGGATTCAAAAGTAAAGTAACTGAGTCTCACAGTTCTTGGAATTTCAGAGTGGGAGTGATCAGCAGACAGTTTCACTACTCTGATTCACTCTTTAACCTTGCCTTTAGAGGCAGATTTGTATTTAATAGCCTACATTGGACAATACTGAATATTGGTGGCTGCTCAAACCTGCTCCCTACTCAGCCTACTTGAATTTGGAGGCACTTCTGCTCATACTCATACTAGTTTTAAATACCCCTGATTGTGAGTCTGATGGAAGAAGAGAGGCCAACTTTGATTTGAAACTCAGTTCCAGATCAGCATTTCTGACTGCTCTTCCCTTGTGGAATGAACAAAAAGCCTGTGCTGAAACCTTCCCACCGAGCAGGGAGGTTATTGAAGGTCTCATGTCCCCAGATTATAAAAAGTGCATGAGATTTTCAGTAGAGTTTTAAGGGCTGCAACACATGTAGGACAATAAAAAAGAGGCAATACACAGTGGTAGTAGTATAAACTATTTAATTAAAACATAAGAATACTTTCCCTCCTTTTTGTCCTTTTAGAAGTTGTTTGCATTTTAAGTAGTTCCTTCTTGCTAATATTGCAAAGGCAGAAGGACGGTAGTTTTAGATTTCCATAAACTCATCCATTCAGAAACTCCTTTACTCATAATTTAATTGATACATTTGTGTAGAAGTCAGTTCATGCAAATTGGTTTCTTTTCCTATCTTTTGTAACTTCTCTGTAGGAAGAACCTGTCTTTCTTTCCTTCATGCACATCCTTGAGCTTCTTGCTCAGAAAATCTGCTCTTATTTAGTGAAAAGAAGAAAAAAATCTTGTCCCTTTATCTTAACAGATAATGGGCACAGTTAAGGTTGAGCCAGTGCTCATCTGTTGGATATGTAGTAATCTTGGTACCTAATTTGGTAAATTTTTTTAGAGCATCCCAGCAACTGAAAGACTTTAAAACAGTGATGGAGTTGTGTGGACACTGGTGAACTCTTCTAAAGCATGAGGAGCCTCACAGGAGGGAGCAGGGAAATGCTGGACTGAAACTCTGATGCGATCTAGAGAAACAGGCACTGCAGCCTGAGGGACTGCTGATTTCCAATTGAAATGACAGGGAGAAAAAAAAAAAAAAAAAAAGACAAAAAGGGATAAGAGATGTGAAAATGAACTTGCTCAGAACTGGTACCAGTTAAGGGTGGTGGGATGTAAGAGAAGCAAAGCAGCAACCATCAAAAACATTGAAAGGAGTTAGAGGCAACAGGCAGAAACTGATGCACAGGAAGTTCCACCTGAACAGGAGGAATTTCTTTCCTGTACAGTGACTGAGCACTGGAACAGGTTGCCCAGAGAGGATGTGGAGTCTCCCTCACTGGAGATATTCAAGAGCTGTCTGGACACAATCCTGTGCCATGTGCTCTGGGATGACCCTGCCCGAGCAGGGAGGTTGGACCACTCACCCACTGCCCCATCCTGTGTTTCTGTGAGTTCAAGGCACTGTCACTGTTTTGCCTGTTCAGTGCAGCAACCAGAGCCCTGTCTGTCAGAGCTTAGGGCCTGAGGCCAGCGGTTGCATATGGATAATACTGATTGTTAAAGCTGAGTCACCCAGGCCCATGAGGTGCAACTGCAACACTCTTGACCCTCCCAGTCTGTAGACACATGTGATTTTCTAGTTATCTAGTCAGGGTGTTCATCAGCAGTGTTGAAAGGTGGTCAGCTCTGCTTTTGAACAGGAATGGAGTTACCCCTTCCCCAGTCACATCGTGATCCCACACCCACTGTACCACGCACCTTCCCACTGGGACAGATCCAGGGATCCTGGTGTTCATTCATCAGGAGGGAGGGAGGCAGGTACCTGCAGCAATAGTTCTCACTCCACGTGTCACAGAAATCCTTCTTACAGCCGGAGTGATAAGGTGAAAGCATAAATTAAAGCCTAAGTGAAAACGCACTTCAAAAAACTATTAATTTGTGCTAGGATCATGGCAGGGAATGTACAGTGATGTTTAATTATGAAATTACCATAGCAACTTTGTTAATAATATAGAGTCACCCCGGTGATTCTTAAATACACCTCTGTACAAGGGGAAATGCTTATTCGCACGCGAGAAAAAAGAATGTTTATGTGGTTAAGAGGCTTGATTGGTGCTTTGGAGAGCTGGATCCCGGTTTTGATACAGTCACTGTGTGGGACTTTAGATTAGAGACCAATTTGAACACTGTTTGCAGGATATTCAGAAAATCTAAAGAAGTTATAGCTTGCTTTGGTGAGGAGGCAGCCAGATACTGCCTGATTGTGATGCTCCTCTAATAGCTCACATCTTTGGGACTGAGAGGATTATTGGTTTTGGTGCCCTACCCTACCCAGAAACTGCCCTATTCTGGGACAGCTTATCCAATTTTAATGCTTGAGGGAAGTAAAAAACCCCAACATATGTATATATAAGTAATCCTGGAAGCAAGGTTACATGAAGGACTCCCTCTGCCCCATGATGCCTTCACCTTTTGCAATGTTGCCATGACCTTCCCCTTCTCTATCTGTCTTTTTCTGATATTTCAATGTGATACCTAATCAAAGATGACAAGAGATGGTATTGTACTATTTTTCTAGCTGCTGTTCAAGTAATAATTCAGAACCTGCTAAATTTCATTGTCACTAATTTAGTATTTGGTTGAACTTTGAATAATTAGATTATCTGTAGTCTTCCACTTTGGTTCATAGCTTTTACTCTGGACTCTTTCATTATGTTCTTTTGCATCCAAACAAGTTGGATTTTATTAGCAAGGGACTTTACTTTCATCTTAGCAGAAAAAGCAGCATAAGAACAATAAATCTCCCTGGGAGACAGAACAGTTTGTCTACTCCTTAGCTCTGCATCAGCTCCAGCTAAAAAGACAGCACCTGAAAACACCTGCTTAGGATTACAGATGTATGAGGGCAAGGACAAGTGTGATTCCTGGTGAATTTACAGGCCCTGATCAAGGGCTGCATCTGGGCGAGATGCTTAATTTGTGTCACAGTTATCCATTTGTGAAATAGGGACCTTTTCCCTGAACTGCCTGTTGCTCCAAGTTGCTGAGAAGTGGAGCTGTCCTGCCACTAATGTAGATAATACTTTGCTCACCTGTCTCTTGGGCACAATCAGATTTTTTGAGGTTATCCATTCCCTGTCTCCTCCATTTAGACCCTCATCCACTTCATTGAAAGCCCCACATATAATCACATTATTCTCACTGTAAAAATGATTACTCTTATGACAAAATGAACCCTTTCTTACAAAATGAACCACTTTCAGCTGACAAGTCAAATACTTGGGTTGGGTTATGGAGGTTGCCTTCGTTTTTTCTTTTCCCCTTCTTCTCACGGAACTGCATAACAAGGAGCTTTGTTCTGGCTCCTGTACCCCTGCCTGAGTGATCCTTGGGGCTTCCACATGTGGAGGTGGATTCCACACCCACAGCAGTGACGTGGTGCAGGAGGCAGCAGGCAAAGGCAGACCTGTTACCCCGAATTTCCAGAGCTCAGGCCTAAAATAGACTTGTCTGTCTGCATCTGTCTGTGTGGTCACTGGCTGCTCCTTGCCTGCGGAACCGGAGGATGCTTCTTGCCTCCTTCTGCCTTGGCTGCACGTGGGCGTTGTGATATATTTTTCTATGTTCACTTTTGGTTTTTCATCATATCAGCCCTCTTTGACTGCTCTCCCCTCAGTCTTTCAGACCAAGTAGGATTCTAATTAATGATGAACTCTCAGTGACAAATCGCTGCCCTTTGTTTTCGTCAGTGCCTCTGTTTGTTAGCTTCACTTTGCAAAAGGAACTAAATCATCCGAATATAAAAATATATATTAAACACTTTTTTCTTTTTTTTGTGAAAGATTTTGAAAAGGAAATAATCTCATGCTTTTTAAAGGAAGCCTCATTCTCTCTCTTGTAACTACTTATCTGGAAGACACTTCTCCCAGCCTGGCTACTTTCTGCCATCCTACAAAAGATTTGAAACCTCAGGAGCTCAGCCTGAGTGAGTATAAGCACCGCGTTGTAAGGATGAGCTCCCTTGATAAAAGGAAAAGGCATAACAACAGTGCAAAATGATATCTATATTGAAATGAAAAATATATCAGAATTGTAACAAAAGCCCAAGTGTTACCACCAAAGACTACGGAAATGAAGGCCATCATCATAGTTGGCTTTTCAGTTCCTGAAGCATTTTCCTGTGATGGGCCCCTGAGGACATCCATTATCCATAATACTCTTTCTTATAGCTTCCTGAGAAATGCAGCCTGTGTAAGAGAAAAATAAGGTCCAGAAGAAAAACTAATTCCCTAAATATGTGGAAAAACTTGAAGCTAGGGAGGAAACAATTCATTGCCATTATAGTTTTATCATACACCAAGTTGAACAAAACAATCTTTAAGGTGCTATTTATCACATTCAGTCTGCATCACTCTATTCTGCAGCACTAATAAATACAGTAGCATTGTAGGGAATAAATGGGAGTCCTAAATTAAGATCACCTTCTTCCTAATCCTGAGAGCAGCACAATATTAAGCCTTCAGGGAAAATGAATTCTGGAAAAGAAACTATTCATTAAAAACTTTAGGGAACAAAAAAGCAGGGCGGGGGGGGGAGGAGAAGGGAATATAAAAGAAAAGGAGCAATAACCTATATGTCCAAATGTATTGCTGGGAAATGAAATGCTGCAGTGGTACAATATTCTGAACTGGGATTGCTGGCAATTTATCTTTTCGTACCCAACCAGTAGCTGTGAAATATTTTCAGTGACACTGACAAGGCCAGGCCAACATGCACCAAAGAGAAGCTGCCACAACTCACACTGACAACTTCATTTTAGTACCTGTTAAAATTATAATATCCTGCTGCATCCCATGCTGAAATATTTGAACTTCTTCCATGCCTTTTGCTACAAAATAAACATTTTTTTTTAGCTCACATTGACATGTGGGAGTGAATGTGGAGACCCTGAAGCCGCTTCTCAGGTTGAGCTCCTAATTTTGCACTGTTCAAGTGACACTGACTCAGAAACACGTTCACTCAATAAAGGTATTAATGACAGGACATACACATTCCAGTATGAGGCAAGGACAGGGCAGGAGGCACTTGCAAGTTCTGCTGTGAATATAAGATGCTGATGGCTCAAAAACAGAGATCTGAGAAAAATAAATTAATTCATTCATTAAATTATTTCATTCAGTGAGTGCAGCATTTTTGTGTTCTTTAAAACTTATGTATCAAAACTGAGCCTACCCATCAAAGGTGGCTATTCAACCAGATACCCAAGAGTAAACATCACAAGAAAATGCTGTGCCGATTTGAGCTGAAAGCTCACAAAATTATGTTCCTACATAGAGAAAATAATCTGCAAAAAGAAGGTGGCCTGCAGGAGGTGTTAAAGAAAATAATATTTGTGCATTTGATGGGGTATTATTCTTCTCTGGAAAATGGTACAGTGATTTATGCCTTTCTTTTGTCACAGAGGGATGAAATCTCTGACAGCACTGCAGACTGAACTAAATTGCCATCTACTTACAATACCTGCTGTAGTACACACAACTTAAACATTGACAAGTGCACAGAGAATCAGTGTCATGACTGCTTTGTATAGCATATAACAGTGCCTGAGCTAAGTGCACTGTTTTTGTATGGAGAAAGATGGGCTATTATGAAAATCAACCAAAATATATTACAAAATAACCTTTTAAATATTTTAGATTTAAGTACTTTACATATTTTTACCTAGGACAGAAATATATCCTACAGATAATTTTAATGAATTAATTTTAATTTGCAAACATTCCGAAGAAACACTTAGATGTACTAATTTGTTTACTTGTAAATTAATTTTAAAATTTGTGTTAACAACCAGAAGTAGTCATTCAGCAAGGGGTAACAAAAAATTCAACTTCCCACAGCTCTACAGCTCATATTGCCTGAGTAGTGTTATTCTTCATAATAAATACCTCAAGAATGCACTATAAGCTGTAACGTGTTTGCAGCCACCAAACATATTTATTGGTTTGCTCTTATTTTTTTTGCAAATTCACTCTAGGAGGAAAAAATTTAATAGAAATTTGTTCCCTGTAAGAGTTTCAGTCAGTTTCCTAAATGATGTTCTGCACCAAAGTTATTTTTTATGTGCAAAATTAGAGAGTTAAGAGACTTTGAAATCTCTCATTCACCTCTTAGTCACCTCTTCTGAGATGTGTATTGAATAACGATGGAATAAAAGTCATTGTGCTTAGTATTTTTTTAGCCACTCACTTGAGCTTGCAAAATCTGTGTAATAACAGCAGAAATATTCACAGCTGACTAAATGACAAGGGGCTATTTATGGATCAACCTCTGAAGGTTTTCATACTTTTAAAGTTCAGAAGGTGAAAGGTCCAAAGTTCCTTGTGTGTCTCTGTATTTGAGGGTCTCTAA
This sequence comes from Margarornis squamiger, assembly GCA_035222235.1. Taxonomy (NCBI): domain Eukaryota; kingdom Metazoa; phylum Chordata; class Aves; order Passeriformes; family Furnariidae; genus Margarornis; species Margarornis squamiger. The sequence continues at coordinate 15,212,988 of JAWWTY010000027.1, read as the reverse complement.
CAGAGAGGCAGATCCTGCTCTTGCACAGAGTCTTCCTAAAGGAAGGGTTTGGAAGTAAATGAAGTTTCTTTATGATGAGGCCTGACAAACAAATCTCTGGGTGAGCTGCCTGTGCTGCACAAGGATGGGGCTGTGCAGGCATATCCATGGATGGGGAAGAAAATGGGTTTGGACATGGCTCATCAGAAAGAGCCTCCAGCACAGTATGTTTTAAGTGTTGGAGCAAGTCCAGAGGAGGCCACCAAGTTGATTAGCAGGAAGGAGCACCTCTCCTATGAGAAAAGGCTGAAAGAATTGGGATTGTTCAACCTGGAGAAGAGAAGCTTCAGGGTGACCTAATTGTGGCCTTCCAGTATCTGAAGGGAGCCTGCAAGGAAGATGGAGAGAGACTTTTACAAGTACCTGGAGTGACAGGACAAGGGGGAATGGCTTCAAACTGAAAAAGAGTAGGTTTAGATTAGATACTAGGAAAAAATTCTTTATTGTGAGGGTGGAGAGGTGCTGGCACAGGTTACCCAGAGAAGCTGCTCCAGACAATGATCCCACTCAGTGGTGCTTGAAGGAGCTTTTTTCTTCAGAAATAAAACTCCCTCTTTTTTTTTATCTCAAAGAGCTGCAGCTGAACTGAATCCAAAGCTTCTCCTCCTCTTTGCTGCTGCAAGGTGTGAGCAGCTGAAAACTGTGTGCAGCTACTACATATAGAACCAGGCATCTTCCAGGCACTGCCTGTCAAAGAGCTGCAAGCACCTGCCTCTTCCCTTCCCCTCTGTTTCTGTCTGGAAGAGGGCACTGGGCATGTTTCCCACTCCAGACTGCTCAGTATGACGCAGCCTTTCCACATGAATGATATCAGGACGTTCCACTGATTACAAAAATTTCAAACCTCAAGCCCAGGAGATGTTCAGGATGGGGGCAAGGAACTGCTCACACTGGTGCAGCCCAGGCAATGTGAATCTGTCGAACTTCTCAGCTTCCACAGAAATCCTTCAATGTGCTCCCAGCAAGGGGCTGGGTATGTCTTAACTACGTCCTTTGCATTTCCTGCCATTACTGAAATCTCTCTCTTGGCTCCAGAAAATCACTGCACCATTGGGGGTAACAATGCAGGAGATCATGCAAATATCATGGAGTTAGTGTTCCACTCCTTGAAATGTCACTGTCCAAACACAGCTCACCATAAGATTGGAATCACAGCAGCGCTGTTAGTCATTTGTTGCTCTTTTTCCTTCTCATGTGTTTTGTGCAAGGTGGATTTTCTTTTCCTTTTGTTTCAAATACCACTCAGGCTCTCAGTGTTTGATGTTCGAACTCAGATGGGCTCAGGCTGAGTAAGATCCTGATCTTGCAAACATTTTTAGACCTGTAATTTCCAGGTCCTCAAAAAAAAAAAAAAAAAAAAAGAAAAAAAAAGGAATAGTTTCAACTAGCACAATAGCTTTTGATTCATCTAAGACATAGTTTTAAAAACAACCCTCTGTATCCCTTGTTACATTATTCGAAAGCTTTATTACTTTGAAACATTTTTGAAAACATCCAACTATTGATCCTTCTCCTGCTAGATTAAAGTGTTACTTACTGTGAGAGTTACTTTTTCCAAACAGGCTGTATACTCATCTACTCCTTTTTCATTTCCCTCTGGATAATTGAGCAGATTATGTCCTTAGTCTCTACTATACAGTACATTTCCCAGAGCTCTGCATGTTCCCTCTAAGCCTTCCTATGTACATTTTCATGTTTTCAGCCACAAACCTGGATGACAAAGCACTCCACACAGATCTATAAACCTGTGCTGTCTCATCCTCTGCACTAGCACACATTTTGCTGGTGTTCTTAGTGCTATGCAAATTCAAAAATAGCTTCTGAGCAAAAGGCATTCCTACTTAAATTCAAGTTTACAGTAAAATTGCATAAGAACTACTTTTTTATTGTTTG
>JAWWTY010000027.1:15198520-15208994 GCA_035222235.1 Margarornis squamiger | reverse complement strand
TGGTGGTGGTGATGTTTTCATTTGATGGAGTATCTTTTATCCTGTATTATTTTTTTTAACGTTGTTCCCTTTCTGTGTAATGCTCAATATTCACACCACTAACAAGTACAATTATATTCCAGCCTCTCTATGCCCAGAGCCCTAGTAAATATTGATTGTGACTAATTTAATAAAACCAATAAAAAAGTAAGCCTTTGTCCAATGTGAAAATGAGCAAAATATAAACCAAAGGGTGGAAAACAACTAAAAGTTTAATTAAACCTTGACAAGACTTTGGAAGCAATTTTCAACTCTTTCAAGTGTTTTGTTATAGTGAAGGTGTTAGCTGCTGATCCAAGTAGAAGATAATACTCTTTTTATGTTTTTTATGTGTACGTAAGGCATGAACTGGGATTGTTACATCATGCAGCTATTTTCCTGTAGCCTTTCAGACAGCTGAGCAAGCCAACTTCAAGCATATCCACCTGATATAAACTGTCCCTTCTCTATCAGTCGCTTCATATTTTCTTTTCCAGACAAAGTAGCAATGGCCACAAGTAAATTTAGCTAAAAGGGCCAGGCCCAGAGAGGAAGATTGGAATAAGTTTCTAGTAAAAGGGACATTTTATCTGGTTCTTGCACTCAATAAATACCTCCTGCACTTTCGTGCTGGAGCTTTTCACATTTTCTTCCTCACCTCAGCCCCACATCCTAAAAGTGCCACTGGTCTTTTCACTTCTGAAAGCTGTCCCTGCCACAGTGCTGCTCATACAGCAGCAATTTTGAAGACCACAATGTTATTTGAAACCAAAAATACTCCAAGAGAAGGGGAACCCCATTTTTTCCCCTTTTGTTGCTGAGATTTATGAGAACTGAAATGCACGTTCTATTCTGCTCCTGCACAAAAGCATCTTTGTCTCTGCTCCCCTAGTGCAGTTCTGCCACTCTGTGAAAACAATGCCATAAATTAGTCCATGCTGATTTAATAAAGTGACCTGGCTTATAGCCCAGCAAAGCAGATGGCACTATAGATTATAGGCTAATGCCTCAAGGGAGGCCCAATAAAGAAAGATCTTCAGCAAAGAGCTCAAAAGAAGAAAAAGGAATCTGTACGATCTTTCTTAGCTGACAGGATTTATTGAGTCACGACAGAAAGCAATTGTATGTCTCAAAGAGCAAAGTATTAAATGCCATTGTAAAACACCCTGCATGTCAGGAGAATTTATTCCCTGAGCCATTTTGGAGGGCAGGCAGTGTCCCCATGGAGGAAGGTGCTCACTGCAGGGTGGTGGTCAAGCAGAACAGCAGAGACAAAGACGTCTCCCCCATGTGACCTCGCTGTGAGAGACACTGATTTAAACTGCACAAGGTAAACCTGCGTGAGACCAAGGTATTTCCATCATTTCAAGGCTTAGCTCGCTTCAGTTTGTAGCCTGGAGTTATGACCATACTGATATTGTGAGTAGGAATCTCATTGTCAGTTGCTCCCACACACACTTCCTCAACCCGAGGGCTGCATGTACCTTGGGACAGATTTAAGAGTCAGTATGTACTCACTGACACCACAACTAAGTTGTACTTCACCATCCTGACAAACAACAAGGGGCTGGAGGGTCTGTAGCTACTCAAAGTGGATCAGAACTTCTGTCCTACGTCTCATACAGAAATCAGAAAACACAAGCACTGAGCTGCTGTGACCTCTTAAGTGATTACAATCATAATCCATTGTGTACTTGTCTGCAACAGATCCATTTCTGTAAGCAGTTGAGTTTAATTGGGCCACAGCTGGTGTTGGCTAAGTACATGGAAAGCAAAGGGGTGAGGGGAAGAGGTTTATTGACTCAACAGCTCTCCCTAAAGAGAGGTTTCTCACTTTGATGGTATCTGCCTTGTTTTGTTTAGCTCATGAAGACTTACTCAGGGCTGCTGTCCTTCAGAACGGGAATTACAGTGTGGGGCTCATCATATACATCTCCATGGTAGTCTTGTGTATCCTTTGAAGTCTCAGATGACTCATCTGATGACATACTAAAGGTTATAGATCCATTTCCAAGACACAGAAGCTGAGGCACATGGAGACTGTCAGTCACAGAATCACAGAATGCTTTGGGTTGGGAGGGACCTTAAAGATCATCTATTCCCACCCGCCCCTGCCATGGGAAGGGACACCTTCCACTAGACCAGATTGCTCAGAGCTCCATCCAGCCTTGCCTTGGACACTTCCAGGGATGGGGCAGCCACAGCTTCCCTGGGCAACCTGTGCCAGGGCCTCACCACCCTCACAGGGAAGAGTTTCTTCCTAATATTCAATCTAAACCTACTTTCTGTCAGTTCAAAGCCATTCCTCTACTTTTCTGTCGCAGGCCCTTGTAAATAGTTCCTCTCCATCCTCCTTGTGGGCTCCCTTCAGGTACTGCAAGGGCACAATTAGGTCACCGTGAAGCTTCTCTTCTCCGGGCTGAACAATCCCCATTCTCTCAGCCTTTCCTCATAGCAAAGGAAATTCCAGGAACTGTTTGAAGAGGTGCAAAGGTGAAAAGAAGGGAATGCCTGAGTCTGACCCAGGAGAGGCAGGGCAGCTGCTGGCCAAACTGAAGACCCGACTGAATCCCCTGAATTCAGAGCAGCAAACTGGAGCTGGGCTTGGGGAACAGCCAGCCCAGAAATCAGCTGTGTGAGAGCCTCAGAATGAACTGCTATCATCGAGTTAGCTCTATTTCAGGCAAAAGAGCAAGGAAAATAAATTGTACTCTTCATAGTTTCAGAGAGCATCTCATGCAGCTATCATTTAAAATAAAACTTTTTTATTCCCACTGAAAGTCTATTCTAGCATTAAGGTGCTGTAGAAAATGGAGACAATTTTGAATCTACAACAGGTATAAATGCTCTGATTTCCAGCACTAAGAATGTCATTGCAAGCACTTAGTCTACTGCTAAGAATGAATACATCACTGCATAAACACTGAGGAAATAAACACAGTTCAAGGGCTTATGCTTGGAGTAGTAACATTATTAAAACATGGAAATGCTGTTGTGCCACAAACAGACATTGATGTGTATAAAGGAGACATCTTACTGGCATGATCTGTGTTCAAGTCTTCTGAAAGAAACTAGGTTTGCAGCATGTCATAATAGCAGTGGTTTGTAATACAGCGTAGCTCTGTGAGTGTGTGTGAGTTCTCATTTTCGTATGTGTCACTGTTGTACATAAGGATAAAATTTATTTGTTAACACTTATGAATATTTATAAGCAAATTTTCAATGAATATTTCACAACGGAAGAGCTGCTTATATTCTTATTAATTAAGAAAAGGAATAATTTACCCTATGAATGTTTTTTGACTTGCTGATACAGGGGAAAGTCAACACAGTGGGTTCAATTCTGCCCTTGCGTTCAAAGCCAGTGGATGGGAAAAGTGAGTCCCACTGGGCCAAGCAATTACTTGAATGATGTCATATCCCATCCAATACAAATGAGTCAGACAACAGGCCAAGCCCAGATCTTGCTGGAGGCAGTGGGAGCAAGGGGAAAGGAGTGAGAGTCTTACTAGTGTTGCATTCAGTGGGTGTAACTAGGAAGGTGGGAGAAGAGAATTGGCTCCCACTGGGTCTTTCACCTTAATTTATACCTTCCTGGTACTTTCTTTTTTATGTGCTTCAGGAGGTCATTTTATAGAATAACTAAAAAAACTCACAGTTCTGTAATTAAATTACACAGTGGCTGCAGATGCTGATTTCTCTTCTACCAATGAAAACAAGTAGCTTTTACTAGATTTACTAAATTTAAGGATTTTGCATGGCTTAAAAGTGCGCAGAGATGAAAATTAATCTTGATATTTTGAAGAAAAAGGCAATTACGTACTTAACATGAAGCCAAAGTGTAGGATCTATGTTGTTTCTCATTTTGCTTTACCTTAGGCCATTCCCCATGAGTTCCAGCACAGTCTCACGCTTGCAGGAGGATGGTGGAAGGCACCACAGGGGCTGGAGAAAAGTGGACCCTTCCTTCAAGGGAAGTGCTGATTTTAGCCAGTTTAACCTAATCAAGAAAGTGTCTTAGTAAATTATTGTTAGCAACTTATGAATAACAGAAATGGAAGCAGTAATAAGAGCTCACTAAGTCATCTTAGTGTTCTTTCCATTTTTTCCTGTTGCTGAGGTGCATGCCAGAGTCCTCAGAGCCCTCTTGAATAGTTCAGATGGTTCAATAACAATGGGTAACACGCCACACCAGTTTAATTAATCTTGATGTGCATTGACCTTGAAATCGGATCAGAAGGTCTGTTTAGTAACAATGTTGTAGTTAAATTCAACAATTGATTTTCACTGGTTAAGACTGGAAATGCCAATCAGCAACTCCATGTAATTTCAGTTGGTCACTGGAGATAGTGGGGCCCTTCAGGGAGCCATAAATGTGCTTAAGTGGGAAAAAAATGTTCAAATATTTCTCTCTAACTATCAGAGGGGAAGGAAAACTTTGATATTTTGATGTTGCATGCAGAGAATATCAATTAAAAAAAATCTATCTCTAATTCCTATCATTTGGGCCCTCAAATCCTTTCAGAAGTACTAAGTTTCTCAGCAGCACTGTGACACTCACAAAAGTTTTATTTTCACTTTACTACTGGGAAATTGAGGCTCCAACTGAATAAAAAACTTGTCAAGATTAAATGGAAACACTGTCATGTTGCAGGATATTGAGTGGCTTTTAGTTTTTCTCTTTAACACATCAGACTTCAGATTTTATGACCGAATATTCCTTTCTGTCTTTGTAAATGCAGGTTAAGGCCACTGATACCTATGAGAGACATCAATTTAAATCTTGAGCAAATGAGATCACAGTCAGCCTTTAATCTCTTGGCTCTTTTATGTAATACAGGATATATTTCTGCAGCTTGCTATCTTTTTCTTCATCTCAACTGGGATATTATAAAACACAGCAAATGCTATTTCCTTTTCAAATGGACATTAGTTGTTTAGACTGAGTGATTTTATCTTACTCCTGATACATGTTTTCAGGAAGAAACACTGTTTTCAGGAATAACAGAGGGTAGAAGTGATTCTTCCTAGTTTCAATCACGTTTCACAGTAAAAATTACCAGGGATAGAAAATCATAAACACCTCATTTCTGTCCCAGTTAAGGTCTTCTTGCAGCAGTTGTTGCACAGTTGTCAGCTCCTGATATACAGAGTCTGGGCAGCCGGGGGACCCTTCATGTACATAATGGCTATTTATCCAAAATTTGCTCATGGAGTGTCACTCATATTTCTCTTCCGTTTTCATCTGGGTCTTCATTTTTGTTATAGGCACATCTCAGAAGCATTATAGCTTTATGGTGTACTTGTAAATACTTGAGCTTAGGAAATGGAGCAATCTGGGCTTACTATAAATCAGACAGAATGGGCAGATCTCTTTGGGACATTATATGGTATGCAACAAATAAGGACAGGGCTGCCCTGCTATCACATAATTGTGCATGAATGTTGAAATGTGGTTTTCAAAAAATTATACGTGCAAGCAAACCTGAGTTTTGTATCTGTAGTAGTCAGTTTTTAAAAAAGAAAATTGTCTTTTATTTCTTTGTGCTGATTGATCATTTTATTTGCAACACTTAAAGCCAATGCACAAGCTGTTTAACTGGCTGTTGATCTCCCAAAATATGGTTTTCACAGAATCACAGAATCTTTTAGGTTGGAAAAGACTTCCAAGATCATCGAGTCAACCTTTGACTGATCACCACCTTGTAAACCAGACCAGAGCACTGAGTGCCACTTCCAGTCATTTCTTGAACACCTCCAATACCACACTCTTGTAGCCGCTGTTTAGACAGACTACTATTTTAGGTAGCTTTTCATCTTTCACCTTCCCACTGTAGATGCCTCGCTTCTTTCACTCATATTCTTCAGGGCAAGGACCAATTATTTCTTCTCTAAGTTTTTGCTGTTTTAGGAAGAACATGTCCAGTTAGGGATACCAGTTAGGATACCAATTATGGTGACTTTTTGGGAGGATTCCCAGGCTTCCAAGTGTCCTCAGCAGCTTGTCTAGGTTTGTAACATCCAGCAGCTTGCTTACACAACAAGGAGGAGCATCAGAGACCTGTCGGGAAAACAGAATTCACCTCCCAGCCACTTGCACTTTGACCAGACCTGATGAACCTTTTAATGGTAATAATGCTAAGGATCTAAATAAAGAAAGCAAATTAATAGGAGGGTGAAAACACATCATTAATTAGTGCATCCATTTATAGCTGAGACTCCTAAGTTTTGCTGCGGGGTTACTAACACACACAGAGCTCCATTTCACCTATAGAGCTTTCCCTCTCTGCTTCTGTTCAGCACCTCAATGAGAGGTTCTGGCTATGAGGATCATCAATAAATGGCAACAATGAAGAAATAGAAAAAGAAACTCTAAGAATACTTTAAATGCAAATACAGTCTTGTGTCATGAGGTATGAACCAGACTTCATTTTTCCCCCTGAAGACATGGTTTCTCTTCCTTTGCCTCCCCAGAGTTTCCTGCAGTTCTGTGTTTACAGTTGCTGAGATGATGCTGCAGTTATGTCAGAACCAGGACAATTGCATAATCTAACAAATTGAATGTAAACTGTCTCTCAGTGACAGCTGCCCTGTAATAAGGTTTCCCTCAGAAGCCGAGAGAGTAATCTAACCTTTATTACGAATGGCAATACAAAAAAAGCATAGCCCAGCTCTGCAAGTTTGGGTCACCAAACTAGGAGGAAAAATTTCAAGAATTTCCACAAAATAAAAACTCCTGCTAATACAAGTGCAGAGAGTGCAGTCCTGCTGACTCATTCATAGCAGGCTATTTCTCACTTAAAAATAACTTTAATGCTCAATAGAGATTGACCTGTGTGAACTATGTTATAAATTTCTGAAGTGCAGTGGAAGACAGGAAAAATAGACTGAAAAGCAATTTTTCTTTTAAAAGGGATCTTCAGTGCATTTCATTGACTTCTAAGCCCACAAATTTATGACCTCCAACATTCAATTTCCTTCAGCATGTAGTTGTGTCCAAGTGATTTATTTGAAAAGGAAGGCTACATTAGAACTAGTGCTATCTCTGTGCACCTCCATTGTAGTAAAATATGAGCTTATACAAACACAGTTCAATCCAGTGAATTTATGAAAAATAGTGGCCCTATTTGAACAACACTGAATACTTACTTACTGCTGCCACTGCAGCTTCACCTAATCATCTGATTGTGGAGATAAAACCAGAACAGATTGACCCCATAGGGTGTGGAGTCTCCTTCACTGGGGCTATTCCAGACTCGTTTGGATGCAATTCTGTTCCATGTGCTCTGGGTTCACCCTGTTTGAGCAGGGAGGTGGGACCAGATGAGCCACTATGGTCCCTTCCAACCTGACCCAGTGTGTGATTTTGTGACTCTGTGATGCCAGGGTGATCTCTCTGCTCAGGCTGCTCCCGGTGCATTGATCCCCTTTGGCAGTGCAGGAAATTGCTCTCACAGTGAGGTCTGTGTGACCAAATCTGTACTCATTAGATAACACAAGCCCTCTATTTTGCAGGAGTATTTTTATTAAGACTTTTGCACTGAAATCAGTTGTTTCAGCATTTCATGCTGCTTTGTGATCCCTTGCCACTGGCAAGGATGAAATTCACCCTTTTACCATCACACACACTCATGTACTGCCCCTGTGTCTGCAGTGGAGACTTGAGTCAGGAATGCTGATCCCCCCAGGCAGCAACTTTCCCTGTGAGGATCCCTCTGCACTGAGTCCCACACTGGCCTTAAGCTGCCATCAGAGCAACTGAGACTTTAAAGAGTTAAGCACTTTTTTAGCACAATAGCCATGACCAGGGCTTCACACTGCTCAGCACGGGCCATTCACACCAGGAAAAACTGCTCAGGGGAATATTCAGCATAGCCCGATGAGGCAGAAGAAGGGGAAAAAAACCAACACCCAGCAGTGATAGAGAAAGATGAAATGACTTATCCAAGATCAAGTGTCAGATCAATAGCAGTGCTCAAAACAGAGCTCAAGTTTTCTCTTAATGAGCTGCACAAATTCTCAATCTCTTGGTTTCTTCACGCACTTTTGTTCATGAGGCAGACTGTAACCTTTAGCAAAGTAAGCATACAGGTGGTTAATTAAAAAGCTGAGGTCTTTCACCTTATATTTTAACATTTCTGCACTCTATCATCTTTCTTATTAGGAGGTTAATTTAAAAGAGTAAGTAAATATTCTGAAGAAAAAGCACAACATTTGAAGAAGATCAGAAGATAATTTTAAAAGAGTGTCTGTTTACTCAGCTTTTCATCTGACCTTCAAGGTTTCTTAAGATCTTTAGAAACACAGTCTTCTTTTTATATGTCTGTATTAATGCCAAGGATGTTCCTTGAATCCAACACACATGCAGGTATTTAATAGCAGACTGCAGAGGAACCTGTTCTCCAGACCTGCCTTGCTCAGTTATAATACCACTCAAAATTTGAAATTACAACTCTGTGGTCATCCTAATTAGGTGAACAAACTTCAGTGCTGTTACTTGAAGACTGCCAACATTAAAATGAAACTTATTTAACTAGAGTGAACCATGAAAATGTCAAGGGATGAAGTTCTTAGTGGAACTGAGAAGTACATACACCTGCATGCATTGCACACAGCAGCATCTGAGGGCTTCTTGGAAGACCTTTGACTTTCAGATCAACTTCCCTAAACACGCTGCAGTTGGTTTGCCATCTTCATTCAACCCTTGTCCAGTCAGATTTACAAACACTGGTCATGAATCTGCTTGAATCTCCTTTGCAGTCTGGACTTCTTGGTCATTCTTCACATCAGACATGATCATGTCACCTACTATTTCCTCTCTAGCCCTGTCATGAGGGCCCTCTCATCCCCTCTCTGCTCATGCACCTGATGCTCTTCCTCTGTTTCTTTCAGCCCAAAATTCTCTCCAGGGTTCTGCCACCTTCCAGCTTCACTCTATACACTTCACAGCAAAGCACAAATCAACACATTCATATCATAAAGATTTACACAGGTCTTCCCTCCAGTGCTTGTTTTGGGGCATTTATGTATAGTGCCATATGTGAGAGTTGGCATTGGTCCCTGCCAATAGAATGTGCCTGCCATCTATTGGCATGTCTCTATGGGCAGATGTAGGCAGACCCAGCTCCTCCAGCAGCCTTTGCATTTGTTCAGGTGCAAAGAATCTCTAGTGCTGCAGCTGTACCCCAGTGCCAGTGAAGTTGTGTCCCCAAACACGCTGGCAGGGAGGGTGACATGCAGGCAGTGCAACTTCCCAGATCACCAGATGCCTACTGCCTTCCAGAGCTTGATCCACTGCCACTACTTAATGGCAAAGAAATTTCAGGAAACATACTGAAATATTTGCTTTTCTATTTCTAAAATGCATTTAAATTATAAACTTCATTTGAACTCTCTATATAATATCTATATTTGAGTTTCATTTTAAATACATATGTATGGGGGTGTGTATAAGGATGCACAAAGGCTTATTTTCCTAACTTAACTTGGGCACAATCAGTGCTAGTCTCCTAATATGCCCTGCTGGGAAGGCTTTTTAAGCTTTTCTGAGTCAGAATGTATTTGCCTGTGCATAGCACTGGGTTAATGAGCGTGTTTGACATCTCAGCCACAAGTCTTCTGCAGTTAACAACTTGGAGCACAGACAGAAGACCCCAGGTCTCCCTGTACCTACTTGAGAGGTCTGCTCTCTGTTCAAGTCAACATCTTGTTTTGAGATATCTTCTTCCTGTAATTTTAATCTCAAAGCTTTTAGCATTAGTACCCTTTTGAAGAGTGACTCTGTTACATGAGAATTTGTCAGTACAGAGACTTGCTTTTCAGCATTTTCATTAATTTAATGCCAGTTTTAGTTAACTGAAATACCGCTGGTCCATGTTTCTCTCCTGCAGAGCACCTCAGTGGTCAGCTGTTAGTGTCCCAGGATATGCTGTCATTGACTGGAGTAATCCGGCAGGGAAGAAAATCCCAGAGCCTAATGCAAACAGGCTAAGTGCTTGAAGTGCTTGTAGGGAATAAGGAATCACCTGTCACTAAATCTGAAGCCTCAACACTCTGTGCAGATGACACTTCCACCCCCATATCTGCAATTTCTTTCATCTGAACAGAGATCGTGCTTTTCTTGCTTGCAATTGCAATGTTGTTGTTTACATATGCACAGAGAAACAAGCGACATCTTATGAAATCAAGGTTTGTCAGTGTTGCAGTGACCGTATCTTGAGATGAATTTGCCAGTCCTTGCCCTGCTGGGATCAGCTTTCCCACCCACCATGTTCTGGTGCTGCCTCTCCTTCCTCCCCCCAACTCTTCAGCACAGAGTACATGCTCTCACGTGGCATCCTCTCAACATGCTTATCCTTAGAGCCTCCATGCACTGGGAATATCCTATCCTATCCTATCCTATCCTATCCTATCCTATCCTATCCTATCCTATCCTATCCTATCCTATCCTATCCTA